>CM054165.1:2397837-2402837 GCA_028751875.1 Rapana venosa | reverse complement strand
ACACATGCGCACGAACGAAACAGAGTAGATCTCTATCTTTCTATCTATCTATCTATCTGTCTGTCTGTCTGCCTGTCTACCTCTTTTATTCAATCTCCTATTTTAGGGCTGTCTGGTATCACCTAAACTTAAAGTGGAAAGACCTTAAAACTAAAGACTTACATAGGTATCCTCCCTTGGCACTTAGATGATTAAACATACTGAAAGTATTAAGTACTAAATAATTAAAATGATGAATCTCATATACTGTGAGAGCAGCCTGAATTTCACATGGAGAAAATCTCATGACTTAAAGTGGTATAAAATTAAATTAAAATAAAATATTTAATACTAAATAATTTAAATGATGAAGCGCTATGCTATGATAGTAACTAAGCAAGTTAGTACTATTAGATTGTTCACTACACTGTGAATCACTGATTGTCATGATCGAAGAAGCATGGTGATGAGGACGTACTGACGCCAGAAACTGTTCTAGATATTGAAACAGAATCAGCTGAGGCGTCGGCAAAAACACCTGAGGTGTCATACTGATCATGCGCACATAACATGTCATGTTGTCTTTCTTGTCTACAATGTTGACGTGTGCATCAGTTCTTGTTTTCATGTTTAGTTTGCTGCACAATATGTTACGTTGTTGAAAACACACACACACACACACACACAGAACACTTGAATTGATCTCTTCTTCTTAAGATTAAGTAGATGTAGTGATCATTTTGATTTTAGGCTGCTTCCATACATAATATTTGTAGATCTTTCTAAATAACATGGATCTATTCTCATAATTTCCATATCATTATCAATGACGTTCATAAATCCTGGCAAAATGACACTCATGACTTTATAAGCCCTCCATCATGTTTTTCATTTTATTTTATTTATTTAATTCTTTTATATTGAGGATAATGGAATAAGCACTTATATGCTATTTTACATCTAGTCCCCATGCGTATGCAGTTTTGTCAATTCTGTCATCTGTTCCCACCAGCACATAATGGCCTACTCTTATGAAAAGCGGAACAGGATTTAACGTGTGCACAAGATGTTCTGCGTGCGTTTGCACACTGGACCTCGGTTTAAGTCTCATTTGAAAGACTTTTGGGGAGAGTGGAGTCTGCACTGATGTTAACTCCAGGGGAAAATATCCCCTTGAATGGGATTCGAACCCGGGTCATCAGATTGCAAGCGCAATGTTCTGACCACAAGGCTATCCCGTCCCCCCTGTTCATGTTTCTAGATAGTTTCTGATGTTTCCATGTACCTTTAGTTTACTGTATACATGTATGTAGAATAGGAGTTTATGTTATGAATGCATGATGGAACCATGATAAGAAGGATGGCATCAGCTCAGAATCTTCTAGAGATACCGCATGGCAGAAGAATCACTTACATAGACTAAAAACTAGTTTTATAATATGTAATGTAAATTCTAAGGATTCTGATATGTCCAGAAGCAAGAATATCAAGTCAATAACTGTGCATTACAGATAACGAAGGAAAACCCCATCTCCATACAACGACACACCATACAACGATGACCTCTACAGCAGCAAAGGCAAACGGGCATCACAGGCCTGACAAGAACTCTGAAAATGCATATCAGACAAGCAAGTGGGATGATTGCCTCCCCTTCCCTGCCCTATCCTGGACAGTGGCTCGCGCAGTCATCTTTGTCGTCTCTGTTGTCTGCTTTGCTGTCAGCTATGACGGAAAATTTGTGTTCGATGACAGCGAAGCCATCGTTGGTAACAAAGACTTGAAGCCAGAGACGCCGCTCTCCAGCTTGCTGGAGCATGACTTCTGGGGGAAGAAGCTGAACAACAAGTCGCACAAGTCGTACAGGCCGCTGACAGTGCTCACCTACAGGTAGGAGAGCCAGTATATGGTGGTTTGTTTGTGTTTTGTTTTGTTGGGGGGGGGGTGGGGGTTGTTGGTATTTTGTGGGAATTTTTTTTGTTGGGGGGTGGGATATGGTTCTTCGCCATTTTATCAGTTTATGAGTGTAGAGAAATTACAATTTAATTAATGAACCAGTGTGTCAGTATCTAATATGTTCTCTGTGTGTGTGTATATGTGTGTGAGACTGTGTCGGTGTGTGACTGTGTGAGAGAGAGGGAGAGAGAAAGGGATAAGGTGGGGGTAAGGGGGGCTCAATTTTATATTTACAGTATTGTTAGATTGTAATATCTATGGAGAAAGGTTGAGAGAGAGAGATATGGTCAGTTTTTGTTTCGTTTTTTTAAATGTAAATCATACAGTTTACAAGCAGAACATACAGCCCAACGAAAAGGGTGCATTGAAAAGAACATGCTCAAGGCATGTTTATTACTTCAATTACAGGCAATTAAAAAAAAATGTTTAATCGACATTGGGTATGTATGTAAACCACACAGTCTCTTGCCAGTTGACGTAATACCTCCCCACACACACACAAATCTAAACAAACAAATAGAAATTAAAATAAAAATCTGCAATTGTACTCCACACTAATCTAAGCCCCCATCAATAATTGTACTGCTGAATAATCTGTCGCATTAAAACTATAAAAGAAAGAGTGTATATCCTAACAGTACGCAAATCCAGCATAACTCAGTAAAGGGTCCAGTGCTAAAATCAACCCCTTCCTTTTACCAGGTCCAAGTGTGGTCAGTTGCTATAATAATTAGCACCAGGTGGGATGGGATGGATAGTGGCTGAGAGTGGCTGATACTGATAGAGGGGGGGAAACTGACAGCTGTGGTATATTGTATTCCACGTCACCCCATCACGAAATCTACTGGCCGTCTTTTTCCAGGTGGAATTATTATATAGCGGGCGGTCTGCACCCGCTAGGATTTCACGTTGTCAACATCCTTCTGCACGGCGTGGTCTCTGTTCTCTTCCTGTCCGCCTTCTCTGTGCTCCTGGAGAAGCAGCCTCTTTCCTGGCACCGGGGCGCCGCCCTCACACCCTCCAGACTCGGGGTGTCCCAGGCCAGGGACAGCGTGCCAAAGGCAGCGCTCCTGTCGGCAGTGCTGTTTGCCCTTCACCCTGTGCACACGGAAAACGTGAGTGGGCTCTGAGGAAAACTGGTCGCTGGCGTCGTAAGAGAACTGGTGATGTTGACCTCTATTTTCCCCTTCGTTCCTCAGCTAGACCCTGGAGGGTCACCCGTGGTGAGAGGTTGCGTGTGTGACCGTCACCCGTGGTGAGAGGTTGCGTGTGTGACCGTCACCCGTGGTGAGAGGTTGCGTGTGTGACCGTCACCCGTGGTGAGAGGTTGCGTGTGTGACCGTCACCCGTGGTGAGAGGCTGCGTGTGTGACCGTCACCCGTGGTGAGAGGCTGCGTGTGTGACCGTCACCCGTGGTGAGAGGTTGCGTGTGTGACCGTCACCCGTGGTGAGAGGTTGCGTGTGTGACCGTCACCCGTGGTGAGAGGTTGCGTGTGTGACCGTCACCCGTGGTGAGAGGTTGCGTGTGTGACCGTCACCCGTGGTGAGAGGTTGCGTGTGTGACCGTCACCCGTGGTGAGAGGTTGCATGTGTGACCGTTTCTGCCCTCTGTGAAGGTAGCTGCATTTTGACTTCAGGGTTGTTTGCTGGGTATGTGCGTGTTTCTGTAACACTCCGAATAGGGACATGAGTTACCGGATGTTTACTGTTGTGCATAGTTGATCCCCTGCATGTTATTACATGAAGGGAATTAAAGCACTGGCAGGTCTGTACTTGAAGTTGACCTGGAAGATTGTAAAAAAGTCTGTGCCCTTTATTCAACAATGCTGCAGAGATTCAAACCCGTGCCTTAATGGATCCATGGAATGGAAGTCGAATGGTCTCGACCACTCAGCTATAGCGTCTGCTGGTGATAATGATTTAAGATTAGAGATCATGATGGTGTGATGATCTTACTCATGCATGTATAGTGTTGATGAGGATTATTGCATGAGGTAGTTGTGATGAAGATTCATGAGGAAAGAAGGGTGTATGGCTGGCTGGCTTGATTCTAATTCCTGTTCCAAGTCCAAATACTTTACTATCTTAAAACAGAGAAATTCAGTTAGATTACAAGCAAAGGAATACACATCTGAGGGATTTATAAAAGAATTGATCACATACATGATGGTTAGCATTGAACCCCCCCCTCTCCTGTTTGTCTGGGTGAGGAGGTCCTATAAAAGAAAGCTGAGTTTATTTCATCACTGAGCTATTGTAATGTTGACAAGTTTTATTACAAAACAATATACAGTGTGAAGTACCTTTTTTGTTCACTTGAATTATCTTTTCCTCTTCAACGGCCTTGTTTTTGGGGGTTTAAATTATTTTTTCTTTTCTTCAACTACCTTTGTTTCATTTTAAAAATAATCTTTTCTCTTTGAACTAGTTAGATTTCCTGAAAGATGACGGACTAGGTGGTTTGTGAAAGTGATGGTAACCCAGCTGGAGGTCATGTTCTTGATAAACATTCAAGTGGACCGGTATTAGATGCTGTTTTTAGATGTTGTTGTTAGCTTTGTCTTTGTTTCTTCTGATTGTTCTCAGGTGGCTGGGTTGGTGGGGCGGGCGGATCTGCTGTGTGCCATTTTCTTCCTTCTGTCATTTCTCAGCTACGCTTCAGCCTGCGTTGACGGTAAGAAAATTCAACCTGGCATCTTCTTCTTCTCCTTCCTTTTTCTTTTTCTCCCCCTAGCCAGTTCTACAGCTGTTGTTAGTGATGAAGGTGGGGATGCTATTTATACTGACAGGCCCCCGGTATCCTCATTGGGGGGGGGGGGGGGGGGGGGGTGACCTGTTGTATTGCATGTCTGGATGGAGAGGGATCCTGAGCTATGTCTTCCTTCTTTTCTTCGGATGAGACTAATAAACAGAGGCCCCGTGTACGAACGCATGCAGAACATCCTGCGCACATGTTAAATCCTGTTCCGCTTTTTCAAAGAGTAGGCCATTGTGTGCCGGTGGGAACAGATGACAAAATTTACAAAACCGCATACACACGGGGACTGGATGTAAAAAAAAAAAAA
>CM054165.1:2332837-2392837 GCA_028751875.1 Rapana venosa | reverse complement strand
GAAAGGGTGAGGTAGGGAATTGAACCCAGAACTTCACAGTTTGCTTGTTGGCAGGCGAATATCTTAACCATCCTGCCACCCTCATTCTCGTTTGGGGGTGGCAGTAAATTGTATTTTTTGGGGGAAAGGGGTATGGCAGTAAATTGATTATTTGGGGAGGGTGGTGGTGGCAGTGGCAGGAAATTGGGCATCGTGACTCGTAAGTCACACCCAACAAAAAAAAAATGTATATATAAATGTTTGTTAATGAAATAGCAGTCAGAGGAAGGGCACATTTTCACTGCCTTGTCATGTGATCTTTCAGGGCGTGTGTTTTGTGTACGACGTTGTGGTGGTGAGCCGTCTGGACCCTCTTAGAATGGTCGGGTTGAAATCATCACCATCACCATCACCATCACCATCATCACCATCGAAGTCTTCACCGCAACAGAACGGACACAGCAGTCATACACAGGTGATTTTCGTGAGGTGGTTGTGTTTCTGACAGTGTCCCGGCATTTTTTGAAAATGCGCGTGATTGTTAGACGTAGGTGTGTATGAATGACAATAGGGTAAGTAAATTTTGCGTGTATTAAACTTTTTTTTACTCTTTTATATTGAGGATAATGGAATAAGCACTTATGTGCTTTTTTACATCCAAAACCTGTGTGTATGCGGTTTTGTAAAGTTTGTCATCTGTTCCCACGGGCACACAATGGCCTACTCTTATGAAAAGCGGAACAGGATTTAACTTGTGTGCAAGATGCTCTGCATGCATTCGCACACGGTACCTCAGTTTATAGTCTCATCCGAAGGACTTTTGGGGAGAGTGGAGTCTGCACTGATGTTAACTCCAGGGAAAAATATCCCCGTGAATGGGAATGAAACCCGGGTCGTCAGATTGCCAGCGCAATGTTCTGACCACTAGGCTATCCCGTCCCCCTGCATACAGGTAGGAGTTTTGATTCTGATTTTTTTTTTAAATCATTGTATTGCATTTGTGGATTGTTGTGTGTTTTTAGGGGTTGGGTGGGGTGGGGGTGGGGGGACTCTTGTTTTGAAACATCAGTGGACCGTTATGTGTGACTGACCAATCAAAAGGGTCAGTACTGTCAGGCAGTTTGAACATATGGTGAAGACTTCATTCAAGAAGCAAGGTTTTTATCCTTTTTAAAAAAAAATTTTTTTATCTTGGTGAAACTAGATACAAGCCATCACTCAAACACATGCATACAACCACTGCATACATGCAAACACACACATGCACGCACGCACTCACACACATACATATGTCTACTGCATACATGAACAAACTATCACTCAAACACATGAATACAACCACTGCACACACACACCACCCGCCACACACGCCCACACACACACCTGCCACACACACCTACACACACACATACACATGGGGACTAGATGTAAAAAAAGCACATAAGTGCTTATTCCATTATCCTCGATATAAAAGATTTTTTTATTTTTATTTTAAACCACATGCACACACACACATGAGCAAACCATCACTCAAGCACATTCATACAACCACTGCATATACAAGCGCATGCACACACACACGCATGTATGCACACACACACACACACACACACACACACACGAACAAACCCATCACTCAAGCACATGCATACAACCACTGCATATACAGGTGCGTGCACACACACACACGCACATACACACACACACACACACACACATACACTCACTCACACACACACACACGAACAAACCCATCACTTAAACACATCCATACAACCACTCAACAACACCCCGCTCGTCCAAACCCTCCATCATTTCCAGAAACTCTCACATCATGTCTGCAATGCATTCAGGAGTTGTCTCCCTGGGTTGGCTGCCTGCTGCAGCGAGTGTTGCTTCTCGTCACCGCGGCGGCCATCTTCCTGCTGCTGCGGCTTCAAGTGATGGGGTTGTCTCCCCCTACTTTCCAAGTCCCAGACAACCCTCACTCCTTCGTGGACGGGGCCCTGTACAGGGTGAGGGGGTGTAAGGGGGGGGGGGGTGTATGGGTGTGGTGTATGGGTGGGTGTATGGGTGGGTGGGTGTATGGATGGGTGTTGGGTTGGTGTATGGGTTCGGGTGAGGTGTATGGGTGGGGTGGGTGTCATGGGTGGGGTGGGGTGTATGGGTGGGGTGGGGTGTATGGGTGGGGTGTATGGGTGGGGTGGGGTGTATGGGTGGGGGTGGGGTGTATGGGTGGGGGTGGGGTGTATGGGTGGGATGGGGTGTATGGGTGGGATGGGGTGTATGGGTGGGGTGGGGTGTATGGGGTGGGGGGGGGGGGTGGGGGGGGGTGGGTGGGGGGGGTGTATGGGTGGGGTGTATGGGTGGGGTGGGGTGTATGGGTGGGGTGTATGGGTGGGGTGTGGGGGTGGGGTGTATGGGTGGGGGGGTTGTGTAGGGTGGGGGGGTGGTGGTAGTGGGGTGGGGGGGTGTGTATGGGTGGGGGTGGGTGGGGTGGGGTGTATGGGTGGGGGTGTGTGTTATGGGTGGGGTTGGGGGTGGTATGGGTGGGGTGTAGTGGGTGGGGGTGGGGTGTATGGGTGGGGGTGGGGTGTATGGGTGGGGGTGGGGTGTATGGGTGGGGGGTGGGGTGTATGGGTGGGGTGGGGGTGTGGGGTGTTATGGGTGGGGGGGGGGGGGGTGTATGGGTGGGGGGGGTGGGTATGGGTGGGGGGGGGGGTGTATGGGTGGGGGGGGTGGGTGTGTATGGGTGGGGGGGGGTGTGTGGGGTGGGGTGTATGGGTGGGGGGGGGGGTTGGGGGGGGGGGGTGGTCGTGAAACGATGGTTGGAATGACAATTGGCTAAAACTCGAAAAGTTGTAATGTATGTATTAGACTGTTGACTGGTTATTTCAGAATCGTCACTTTTTTGTCTTTTTCCCCAGGGTTTAACCTTTCCCCTACAAGTAACCCGCTATAGGGTGACCAACCATCTACTAGCCCATCCCTCCGTATCACCCACTACTGGGTTACTGTAGCATACAGATGTGCACAGTGCACGTGTACTGGGAAAGAGGGGCTCTCTCCCCTAACTCTTTCACTGCCAGGGAATTAAGGGTGAAGTTAAATCCTATTTGCGAAGGCTTTTTCGGGTACGTATTTTCAAAAACATAAAATCGCTTAAAAGAGGGGATTTCTTGTGAGGAATTCGAGATTACTGGTTATCAATATAGTTTAGGGACCTTCACCTTTCCAAAAAATATCTACAGCCTAAATATCAAACAAGAAATATTATGGACTTTCCCATGATGAGTATACTCGACGGACATGGCAGCTTAGAGTACCTGTCATCGCCGACAGTTATCTCGTCAAGTAAGGCACTGAACAGGTTAATTAACGAAGGGATAGTGTTTAAATGAAAAAGTATGTATATTCTACAATTTTTGGCTGTTGAAAATTTTGATGTTGTTTGATCTTTGGCCTGTATACATGTGTAGACATGTTAAGGAAAAGGTAGATATAAGTGTGGAATCATGTCGTCTTCTAATCTTTTTGTGAAATAGTATCTTGGAATGAGAAAGAGAGAGAGTGTGTGTGTATGTGTGCGTAGGTGTATGCGTGCATGTACGTGTGCATGCATGCGTGCGTGTGAGGGAGTGAGTCTACAATGCAATCACACATCTGTATCCATGCCCCCTTCACACACACACACAACACACACACACAACACACACACAACACACACACACAACGCACACACACACATTTTATTTATTTATTTATTTATTTATTCTTTTATATCGAGGATAATGGAATAAGCACTAATGTGTTTTTTTACATCCAGTCCCCGTGTGTATGCGGTTTTGTAAATTTTGTCATCTGTTTCCACCGCCACACAATGGCCTACTTTTTTGAAAAACGGAACAGGATTTAACGTGTGCGCAAGATGTTCTGCATGCGTTTGAACACGGGGCCTCAGTTTATAGTCTAATCCGAAGGCTATAAACCGAGGCCCTGTGTGCAAACGCATGCAGAACATCTTGCGCACACGTTAAAATCCTGTTCCGCTTTTCGTAAGATTAGGCCATTATGTGCCGGTGGGAACAGATGACAATTTACAAAATCGCATACACACGGGGACAGGACGTAAAAAAGCACATAAGTGCTTATTCCATTATCCTGGATATAAAAGAATAAAAAAAAATAAACTAAAAAAAAAGAATCCACATCATACTTTTGTCTATCACTATTCTCTGGATTTCTTGCCCTTATATCACCACCATCACCATCATCATCATCACCATCATCATCATCATCATCAACACCACCACCACCACCATCATGATGTTTTATTGTTGTTGTTGTTTTCTCCCCTGTCAGGGTCTGAACTACAACTACCTCTACTCCATCAACTTCTGGTTACTGCTGAACCCCTGGTGGCTGTGTTTTGATTGGTCCATGGGCTGCGTGCCCACCATCACTTCCTTAGCCGATCCCCGATTGGTCTGTGTGCTTGTCTTCTGGTCTGTGATTGGCTCCATCGTCTTCCATGCTGTCATTGGAGAAATAGACCATGAAAAAAGGTCAGGAGTGTGTGTGTGTGTGTGTGTGGAGGGGGGAGGGGGGTGATGTTGAGAATTGTAGGGTTAAGTTGGTTGGAAAGAGAGGGGGTTGGAGTGTGCGTGCGTATGTGTGTGTATGCGTGTGTAGGGGGAAGGGGGGGGGCTAGGTGAGTGGTTGTGGATATGTGTGGGTATTTTGTGTGTGTGTGTGTGTGTGTGTGTGTGTGTGTGTGTGTGTGTGTGTGTGTGTGTGTGTGGTCTTCATTTTAACATCTCCTCACAAAAAAGTGATATTAGACAGATTACAAAAAAGTGTGTGTTTGTATAATGTGTGTGAGTGTGCGTGCATGTGTGTGTGTAGCTGTGTGTGCATGTGTGCGCATGTGTGTTTATGTGTGTGTGTGTTTGACTTCTGCACTGTGTATTTTCACACACTCGCTAGAGCTCTTGATGCTTTAAACACAACTTAACCAACAAACTAGATTGTCACTTTAATGAATACACTCCTCAATGTGCCCGTCTTGCATCGAGAAAAAAACAATCTGTGTTTATCTTTAGAATGTAATAGCAATTGGCAACAACAACACAGCATAAATAACTTTAGTATATCTGTCAGTTTAAAAAAATAACTTTGATTAAAAAAATTTTAAGATGTTTTTGAATCAAATTGGACAATAAAAACTGTGCTTGTTTTTATTTGTTTGTAATTAACTAGGAGAAAATGTTATTCATTTTTTTTTAGATATATTCAGTCATTTGGGATGGGGGGGTGCTGGAGGGGTGAATCTATATATATATATGTAATTTTTTTTTTAATGTGTTTAACTGTTGAAAGAGAAGAGTCTTTTATTTTCACAAGTATTTCATCAGTTTAAAAAAAAAAGCCTTTATTGTTCGATGTAGTTGATCATTTAGGTGTAACTGCTGTTTTCAGGTGTGTTATCTTTTATGTGTAACTGCTGTTTTCAGGTGTGTCATCTTTTAGGTGTAACTGCTGTTTTCAGGTGTGTCATCTTTTATGTGTAACTGCTGTTTTCAGGTGTGTTATCTTTTAGGTGTCACTGCTGTTTTCAGATGTGTCATCTTTTAGGTGTCACTGCTGTTTTCAGGTGTAACTAACTGCTGTTTTCAGGTGCAACTAACTGCTGTTTTCAGGTGTAACTAACCGCTGTTTTCAGGTGTAACTAACTGCTGTTTTCAGGTGTGTTTTAACCACTGTTTTCAGGTGTAACTAACTGCTGTTTTCAGGTGTGTTTTAACTGCTGTTTTCAGGTGTAACTAACTGCTGTTTTCAGGTGTGTTTTAACCACTGTTTTCAGGTGTAACTAACTGCTGTTTTCAGGTGTAACTAACTGCTGTTTTCAGGTGTAACTAACTGCTGTTTTCAGGTGTAACTAACTGCTGTTTTCAGGTGTGTTTTAACTGCTGTTTTCAGGTGTGTTTTAACCACTGTTTTCAGGTGTAACTAACTGCTGTTTTCAGGTGTAACTAACTGCTGTTTTCAGGTGTAACTAACTGCTGTTTTCAGGTGTAACTAACTGCTGTTTTCAGGTGTGTTTTAACTGCTGTTTTCAGGTGCAACTAACTGCTGTTTTCAGGTGTAACTAACTGCTGTTTTCAGGTTTGTTTTAACCACTGTTTTCAGGTGTAGCTAACTGCTGTTTTCAGGTGTGTTTTAACCACTGTTTTCAGGTGTGTTTTAACCACTGTTTTCAGGTGTAGCTAACTGCTGTTTTCAGGTGTGTTTTAACCACTGTTTTCAGGTGTGTTTTAACCACTGTTTTCAGGTGTAGCTAACTGCTGTTTTCAGGTTTGTTTTAACCACTGTTTTCAGGTGTAACTAACTGCTGTTTTCAGGTTTGTTTTAACCACTGTTTTCAGGTGTAACTAACTGCTGTTTTCAGGTTTGTTTTAACCACTGTTTTCAGGTGTAACTAACTGCTGTTTTCAGGTTTGTTTTAACCACTGTTTTCAGGTGTAACTAACTGCTGTTTTCAGGTTTGTTTTAACCACTGTTTTCAGGTGTAACTAACCGCTGTTTTCAGGTTTGTTTTAACCACTGTTTTCAGGTGTAACTAACCGCTGTTTTCAGGTTTGTTTTAACCACTGTTTTCAGGTGTAACTAACCGCTGTTTTCAGCTGTAACTAACTGCTGTTTTCAGGTGTAACTCACCACTGTTTTCAGGTGTAACTAACCGCTGTTTTCAGGTTTGTTTTAACCACTGTTTTCAGCTGTAGCTAACTGCTGTTTTCAGGTGTAACTAACCACTGTTTTCAGGTGTAACTCACCACTGTTTTCAGCTGTAACTAACTGCTGTTTTCAGGTGTAGCTAACTGCTGTTTTCAGGTGTAGCTAACCGCTGTTTTCAGGTGTAGCTAACTGCTGTTTTCAGGTGTAGCTAACTGCTGTTTTCAGGTGTAGCTAACTGCTGTTTTCAGGTGTAACTAACTGCTGTTTTCAGGTGCGTGATCTCAGGTCTGGGTCTGCTGGTGATCCCTTTCCTTCCGGCTTCCAATCTCCTGTTCCGTGTGGGTTTTGTCGTGGCGGAGCGGAACCTCTACCTTCCCTCTGCCGGCTTCTGCCTCCTCCTCACCCTGGGTGCTGTGCGCCTCTCCTCCTTCCCTCGCCTTAGACAGGTGACTCACCCAGAGAGAGGGAGGGACAGAGGGGGTGAAGGGAGGGGAGAGGGGAGGGGGGGATGGAGGGGAGAGAGAGAGGGGTGGAGAGAGAGAGAGGCGGGGATGGAGGGGAAAGAGGGGAAGGGAAAGAAGGAGAGAGGAGTGGAGAAGAGATGAGAGAGGAGGAGGAGAGAGAGGAGAAGAAAAGAGAAGTGAAAGAGAGAGAGGTTGAGAGAGTGATTGTGAGAGAAAGGAGAAAAGAGAGAGAGGGAGGGAGGGGTGGCGGAGAGGTGAAGCGAGAGAGAGGAGAGGAGAAGAGAAGCAAAGAGAGAGAGGAGGGGGAGGGGGGGGGGGGGGAGGAGGAGAGGTGAAGCGAGAGAAAGGAGAGAAGAGAAGCGAAAGAGAGAGAGAGGGGGAGGGGGGGGGGGGAGGAGGAGAGGTGAAGCGAGAGAAAGGAGAGAAGAGAAGCGAAAGAGAGAGAGGTTGAGAGAGAAACAGAGAGAGAGTTTATACAGTATGTGTGCGTGTGCGTGCGTGTGTGTGTGTGCGTGCGTGCGTGTGTGTGTGTGCATGCGTGTGTGTGTGTGTGCGTGTGTGTCTTGTGTATTGGTGTGCAGATAGTAGCAGCAGGCCTCGCCATGTTATGTGTTGTTTTCTTCGTGAGATGTGTTCACGTAAGTACTGTGTATCTTCATACTGGTCTGGGTGGGGGGAGGGGGGGAGTTGGGGGATGGAAGGGTGTGGGTGTATGTGTGCGTGTGGGGGGGGTTGAAGGGAGGGGGGGGGGGGGGGGGGGGGGGAGGCGGGATAGTCGTGAGTGTATGTGTGTGTGGGGAAGGTGGGGGGGGTTTGGGGGGGGGGGGGGGGGGGGGGGTGGAGTGTGGTTGTGTGTGTTTCTGTCTTTTGCTCTGTCTATGATAGGTACAGTTATGTTCATGTGTCTGGATTATATCACATGTGTGTGTGTGCTTATTTTACTTTCTTCTTTTATTTTGAGGATAATGGAATAAGCACTCGTGTGCTTTTTTTTTTCATTCAGCCCCCGTGTGAATGCAGTTTTGTAAATTTTGTCATCCGTTCCTACTGGCACACAATGGCCTACTCTTCCAAAAAGCGGAACGGGTTTTAATGTGTGCGCAAGATATTCTGCGTGTGTTCACACACGGGACCTCAGTTTTTAGTCTCATCTGAAGGACTTTTGGGGAGATTGGAGTTGGCACTGATGTGTGTGTGTGCGTGCGTGCGCACATTTTTATGAAGTATTTGTGCAAGCTTAATTATGAATGTACGTATACATGTAATTAAAAAAAATGAACCAAAAAGCTTATATATATATATATATATATATATATATATATATATATATATATATATATATATATATAAATTAAACATTCATTCATTCATCATGATGACTTTTTTGTTTGTTTGTTATGGGCATCAGTTACATCTAGATCTTTTTTTTCTCTTTCTGTCTTTGTTGTATTATTGTTGTTTAGAGGGGTTTTTTTGGTTATATCATCTTGATGTTTATTGTGGACTGATGTGTGCGTGCGTCTGTGTTGTGAGTGGTGTGTCTGTGTGTTATGTCTGTATGTGTATGTTGTGTGCGTGCATGCATGTGTGTGTGTGTGTGTGTGTGCAGCGAAGTCGGCATTGGCACGACGAACTCCCCCTGTACATGGAGGGAGAGAAAGTGTGTCCTCTTAACGGCAAGGTGAGAGACATCAGCGACGTTACACACACACAGCGCACACACACATCCAGCATAACTCAGTCCAGGGCCCAGTGCTAAAATTATCCCCTTCCTTTTACCAAGTCCAAGTGTGGACAGTTCCTGCTGTAATCAGCACCAGCTGGGATGGGATGGGATGGACAGCAGCTGAGAGGTGCTGAAAGTGTGAGGGGGGGGTGGAACTGACAGCTGTGTTATCAGTGATGATTGTTGTTGTTTGTTTGTTCCTTGGCTAGAGCTCTGAGGTTCATCAATGGTGAGATTTTGTGTATGTGTGTGTGGCAGGGGGTGTATGTGTTGTGGGTGGGAGTGGGTGGGGATAGGTGTATGTGTTGGGGGGGTGTGTTGCGTGCGCGCATGTGTGTGTGACCTCAAGAGGGGTCAAAGAGGAATTAAATCTTGAATCTTTGTGTGTGTGCATGCGAGCGTGCGTGCACATATGTGTGTGAGACTGTATGGCATGCATCTGTGTTTGTGTGTGGGTGTGTATACATCTATGTGTGTTTTTTTGAGCATGTGTGTGTATCTCGTGTATAGAATACAGCACAGTACTATACAGTGTCACGCAGTACAGTACAGTGAATAAGAAACAATAATGCATGGCTTGTTTACAGGTACACTACAACATCGCCAAGCTACAAGCAGATCGGGGCGAGACAGAGTACGCTATCCGCAAATACCGCCGGGCCATTGAGTGAGTTTATGATGTCCTTGTTTTGGTGTGTGTGTGGTTTGTGTGTGTGTGTTTTGTGTGTGTATGTGTGATTTTTTTTTTGTGGGGGGGCGTATGCGGGTATGTGGTGTGCGTGTGTGTGTTAATGTTAGGGGGCTTAGTAGGTGGTATCCTGTGTATGTTAGCTCAGAACAGGTACCACTGAACACTACCAAAGTCACCCAGCAGCAGTGCAGGGCCCCTCTGGCTGGTGGCCCCTTGGCGGCCTGATATTGATGGGCTCCCTGTGGATTTCCAACCCTGAGGATGCGACATAACGTCTCAGGAGGCAGCAAAAACCCCAAAGATTTTCATAGTCATTTTTTTTATATAAGGCTCAGCTCACGAATTTTTCTGGGTGTGAGATAACAAAGTGTTTGAATTGAATGGACTGATCTAAGATTTGGGGCATGGTTGAAATCAGAAATGGGTGTAGACACGTGACGTATTTGTGTTTTGTTTTGGTTTGGGGTTTTTTTTGCTGCCTCATCTTCTGTGACGTCCCCCGTCCTGCTGTTCCCATGCCGCTCGTTCCAATCTCCCCGCCACAGCCATACCCAGATTTGTTATGTCTCATCCTCAGGGTCGGAGGTCACAGGGAGCCCATCAATTGGGGCCACCAGCCAGAGGGGCCCTGCACTGCTGCTGGGTCACTTTGGTGGTGTTCAGTGGTGCCTGTTCTCAGCTAACATACGCAGGACACCACCTACTAAGCCCCCTACTAACGACAGTATTGGCTCAGTCGCGGAGCCAGACTGAGTGAGTTGCCCACCCGATGTGGCAACCACCACAACGTCCCTCCAACGACTGTCCCCCACGAACCTCCAACCCCAAAGGCTTTGACACAAAACTCACCACAGGCACAGAAGTGTATGGGCAAACTGAATCTGAGGTCACCATGAGACCAGAGCAACTGGAACACCTGAATCAGAGGCAAATCTTTTTATTGCATGATGATCACTAATAGTGAGGATGACGTAATGAAGCTACTATAGAAGTGCATATGCTTTGAGACTACTTGACAGGGTTGTACTCTACGCTTACTATCATAATATATCCCGGCGTCAACCGGGCCCGAGAGATACAGACACCTGCAGTGTTGGTCAGGTAATTTGAGCAACACTCTCAAACTCGCATCTGTTAAGTGGATGAATCTCGACTGTGTGGTCCCAGTCTTCCCAATGAGCCCACAGCACACTCACTCTGGGTAGGAGCCGGCTGGAGTCCGAAAAATCCCTATGACTCTTATGGGAATCGAACCCGCGACCTTCCAGTCCATAACCCAAGGCGCTAACCACTGCGCCATGGCGGCTGGTGCAACGTGTTTGTGTGGTCATCGTCAAGAGAGAGAGATTTGATCAGGTGTAGATGATAAGAAGAGTGCAGCCCCCTTCCTTATTTCTAAACTTTCCTTTTTATTTTAAAAAAAATCAATACTCTTTTTATTTTCTAACTCATGTGTGTATGTTTGCCTGGGTGCGCATGCATGGGTGTGTTTGTGCGAGTGAGTGTGTGCATGTGCACGCACGCCTAGCGGCCATGATTTTGTGTTTTTATGCATGTGTCCATATGCGGGTGAACAAGTGTTAAAGTGGAGGCAATGGTTGCCTGGGCCTGTGATGCGGATGTATGGCGCTATGTCATGTTTACTTGTTGATGTTTTTAGCTGTGCTTGCTTGTGACCCACGTGAATTTCTCGCCCTTTTGAGATATTAGAGATTTGGTATTTGTCGTGGTTGTCATCATTGTCATGGTCGTCGTTGTCGTGGTCATCATCGTTGTCTTGGTGGTCAAATCATTGTCTTGGTGGTGATGGTGGTCATTGTTGTCATGTTTGTCATCATTGTCTTGGTGTGGTCATCATCACTGTCGTGGCGTTGCTGTCATTGGTGGTCATCATGGTTGTTGTCTTGGTGATGTTGTTGTGGTCATCATCATTGTCTTGGTGTGGTCATCATGATGGTTGTTGTCGTGGTGATGTTGTTGTGGTCATCATGGTTGTTGTCGTGGTGATGTTGCTGCAGACTGAACCCGGAGTACGACCAGGCCATGAACAACCTGGCCAACATCCTGAAGGACAGGGGAGACAACCTGGAGGCGGAGGCCTTGCTGGTCAGAGCCGTCACCATCAAGTCAGTGCTGGCGTTTCACGGGAGAGGGGAGAGTGGTGGGGATTAAATTAGGAGGAGGGTGTGGTGTGCGTGCGTGCATGTGTGTGTGTTGTTGCTGCTTTGATTTTACGACTGTTCACTCAAAGTGATATGAGACAAAGGGGAGGGGAGGGGGTGCTTTATGTGGGCAGTAAAATGGGTATCTGATGCTAAATAATGTAACCAGTGCATAGATGATGATGAGGAGGATGACATTGTTTTTGTTCATGATGATAATGATAATAACATTATTTTTGTTCATGAATATAATGATGATGATAATAACATTATTTTTGTTCATGATGATAATGATATTGACAATATTTTTGTCCATGATGATGATGATAATGACATTATTTTTGTTCATGATGATAATGATGACATTATTTTTGTTCATGATGATGATGATAACGACATTATTTTTGTTCATGATGATAATGACATTATTTTTGTTCATGATTATGATGATAATGAAGTTATTTTTGTTCATGATAATGATGACAACATTATTTTTGTTCATAATGATGATAACGACTTAATTTTTGTTCATGATGATGGCGACAAAAAAGCTGCTACTATTGTTGATGTTGTTAATGTATCATTATAATCATCATCATCATCATCCTTCTTCTTCTTCGTCTTCTTCTTCTTCTTTATTATCATTACTATTATTATTGTTATTGTTACATCATCATCATCATTATTATTATTATCATCATCATCATCATTCTTCTTCTTCTTTATTATCATTACTATTATTATTGTTACATCATCATCATTATCATCATCACCATTGTTAACATCATCATCATCACCATTATTAACATCATCATCATCATTATTATTGTTGTTGTTAACATCATCATCATTATTATCATCATCAATATTACCATCATCATCATCATTATTAACAACATTATTACCAACATCATCATCACCATCATCATTATTATTAACAACATCAGCAGCAGCAGCAGCAGCACCATTAACATCATCATTAACATCATCACCATTATTATTATTAACAACATCATCATCATCATCATTATTATTATCATCATCGTCATCATCATTATTAACAACATCATCATCATCATTATGAACATCATCATCATCATCATTATTATTAACATCATCACACATCATCACCACCACCACCACCACTATTTGACACCTTCACCCCCCCCTGCTGCTGCAGCCCCGTCTTTGCGGCAGCCTGGATGAACCTGGGCATTGTGCAGGCCGCGCTGAACAAGTACGCCGAGGCGGAGGCCAGCTACCGCACCGCCATCAGCCACCGCAACAACTACCCAGACTGCTACTACAACCTGGGAAACCTGGTCAGTCAGTACATCATCAGACAGTAATTATAATAATAATAAATGGAACATCATCATGACCATCATCATCATCACCATCATCATCATCACCATCATCACCATCATCATCATCACCATTATCATCATCAACATCATCATCAGTCAGTAGTACATCAGGCAGTAATAATAATAATAAATGGAACTTATATAGCGCTATATCTTGCAAAGACAAATCAAAGCGCATGCATTCAACCTAATCTTACACAGTCATGCAATCAATGATAAATAATCAATAGTTTAAACAGATATTTACAAACATGGTGCGCTACAGACAAAATCTATGAAATAAAATGTCAATAGTCAAATGTTTTTCAAAAGCACACTCACACACTCACACAGGTCATATACTTTAGCAGGGTGATAGGACATGGGTTAGTGAAGGTGGGATAGCTCTGATATGAAACAGGAGGAGGGAAATCTTAGGTTTGAAATAAGTATGTCTTGAGGCTGGATTTTAAAGTGTCATAACTAGGTTTCTGGTGAAGAGAGAGAGGGAGCTCATTCCAGGTCGATGGACCCGAAATAGAGAAAGAGCGGCGGCCAACGGTAGATTGGTTGAATCTAGGTATTCGTAGGCACAAGGTATCTGCAGCAGAGCGGAGGGAACGTGAAGGAGTGTACAGGTTAAGACATTCACAGAGGTAGGAGGGTGCAGTTTTGTGGACACATTTGTAACAGAGGGTACTGATCTTATAGTTTACTCTCTGTGGCACAGGCAGCCAGTGGAGAGATCGCAAGAGAGGGGTAATGTGCTCAGATTTTTTCTTTCTGAGGACTAGTCGAGCTGCAGAGTTTTGTATACGTTGAAGGGATTGGATAGATGATGCTGGCAGACCAGACAAAAGAGAATTGCAATAGTCCAGACGTGAAAGAATTAGAGAAGTGACAAGTTTGGCTGTTGCATCAGTGGACAGGTACTTTCGAATTGCACTAATACGCCGTAATTGATAGTAGCACGACTGACAGGTCTGGGTGATGAATTTTTTCATAGAGAGTGTGTTGTCAATAACAACACCTAGATACTTCACAGCAGTGGATAGAGGGACTGATGTACTGCCGAGTTCTATTGAAGCTGTTGTAATGGAAGAGAGTTTGTGTTTGGTCCCTACGAGCATGGCTTCGGTTTTATCTGCATTTAGCTGTAATTTGTTCTGTGTCATCCAGTTTTGAATATCTTCAAAGCAGCAGTAGTACATCAGGCAGTAGTACATCATTCGGCAGTACATCAGGCAGCCCTACATCCGTTGGTAGTACATCAGGCACTTCTGTAGAGTGTTCCGCCTGGGTGTGTGGGTGGTGGGTGGGAGGGTTGGTTGGGTGTGTCGTTGGTGCATGGGTTGGAGGGGTGGGAGGTTTATTGGGAGGTTTATTGGGTGGGTGGCTGGTTGGTTGGCTGATTATTTGATTTTTGCTTTTTGGTGGTTTTTTAAAATATATTTTTGGGTGGGGAATGGAAGGGTGTGTGTATGTGTGTGCCTAGGTGTGTGTGTGTGTGTCCGTGCGTGCGTGCATGCGTGTGTGTGTGTGTGCATGTATGTGTGTGTGTTTGAAAATGTTCCTTTTAATGTAAGGTATATGTGTGTGTGTCTGTATATGTGTCTGTGTGTGTGTTTCTCTGTGTCCCTGTCTGTGTCTGTGCATATATTATGTACATCAGTGTTGCAAACAACATCTTACTCAATTCCTACCACCGCCACCACCACCACCACTACAACAACCACCAAACCAATCCTGTCATTTACAGCCCATCCAATCACAAAGGCCATATCAGGGCTGTCGCCTTGTAACCTTTTAAACCTCAGATTAAAACTGTGCAGCTGTATACACACAGCACACAAACCCAGCATAACTCAGCCCAGTGCTAAAATCAGCCCCTTCCTTTTACCAAGTCCAAGTGTGGTCAGTTTGTGTTATAGTCAGCACCAGCTGGGATGGGATGGATAGCAGCTGAAAGCGGGGGAAGCTTTGTACAGATTAAAACAGGAGAGTATAAAATCAACTCCACTGTCGTTGCTGGCATCAGTGCCTGGGTCATCAGCCCAGGCTGGTCACGGCGGTGTGGGAAAGGACAGCTGTCTGTGTTGTTGTTGCAGTACTTGGAGCAGAAGCGGCACCAGGAGGCGCTGTTGGCGTGGCACAACTCCACGCGACTGAAGCCAGAGCACCTCAACTCGTGGTCCAACGCCATCATCCTCCTGGATAACCTGGGTCAGCTGCCTCCCTTCTCCACACACACACACACACACACACACACACACACATGCAAGCGTCTGCATATACATTATCTTTTTTTTCCCGCTTTTTTTTTTTTCTCTTTAGATAGATGGCTTGATGAAAAAAAGCAAATGCACTGCTTATTCAATGTACCATCTGAAAATAAAAGTTTGACTTTGACTTTGACTTTGAAGCGTGCATACGTGGCGTGCATACATGAACAGACACAGACGTATACACACAGGCATGCACGCAGGCAGGCAGGCAAGCACGTGCGCATGGATGGACAGACGCACATAGACACACACGCGTGTGCGTGCACACACACACATGCACACACACCATGAGTGGATTTATTCGACACAACGAAATAAACTTTTCATGATTCAATGTAACGTATTATTCACTGGTCAGCATGTTTTAAATGATGTGCAAGAAAAGACTTTGTTCTCTTTTTTCAAAACAGGTACAAACATCATTAATTATTTCAGCTTGATGATTATCTGTTACAGTTATCTTGCTTAATTTGTCTCTGTCGTTCATATTTGCTTGACACCAGCATTAAGGGTCATCAATAAGTTTTTTTCTTTTTCGGAATATGTAAAATGCACTCATCCAGTAAATGAAACTCATCTTCTATTTTGTTACAGTATTGACAAGTTCTATTCTCTCTTGGTATATATTCTTTTATCTTCCTTTCTCTATCCAAAGTATTGACAGGTTTTTTTGTTCTAGATCAGATTTTCAGGTTTTTCTGTCAGCAGCTATGATGGGATATAGTCACATGCGTTGTCTCGGGGATACTGAATATGGAATTTTTGTGTTCCTACTGCTATGGTGATGGACATAAATACTTGAGCATGCATTACTCTCTCTCTCTCTCTCTCTCCTCTCTCTCTCTCTCTCTCTGTCTGTCTGTCTGTCTGTCTGTGTGTCATTTTCTCTTGGTATATTCTCATATTTTCCTTTCTCTATCCAAAGTTTTGACCAGTTTTTATTCTCATTTGCTATATTCCTACATCTTCCTTTCTCTATATTGACAAGCTCTATTCTCTCTTGGCATACATTCTCACATCTTCCTTTCCGTAAGAGCCCAACCATCCCAAAGTTCATTTTTGCGCGACCATCCTAAAGTTCATTTTTGCGCAACCATCCTAAAGTTCATTTTTGCGCAACCATCCTAAAGTTCATTTTTGCACGACCATCCTAAAGTTCATTTTTTGCTGCAACCATCCTAAAGTTCATTTTTGCTGCAACCGTCCTAAAGTTCATTTTTGCACGACCATCCTAAAGCTCATGTTTGCTGCAACCATCCTAAAGTTCATGTTTGCTGCAACCGTCCTAAAGTTCACTTTTGCGGTGCAGGTCACCAGGAGCAGGCGCTGCAGATGGGGGATGCAGCGCTGAAGCATCTGCCGCAGTCATCGATGCTGTGGTTCAACGTGGCCAACGTGCAGGGCAAGCTGGAGCGCTGGAAGGAGTCGGAGCACAGCTTCCTCACCGCCATCCGCCTGGACAACAGCCAGGCCCGCTACCACCTCAACCTGGGTGAGAGGAGTGGTCTGTTGGGGGTCGTTGTTGTCGTCGTCATCGTGGTGGTGGTCGTGTTTTTCTGCTGCTGCTTCTGATTCAGATTCCTCTGATTCTTGTTCTGCTCCTTCTGTTGTTCTTCTTCTTCTTTTTCTTCTTATATATTTATCTGTATCTATCTATCTATATCTTCTATCTATCTATCTATATATATGTATATATATATAGAGAGAGAGATATATATATATATATATTCATTCTTAGGGCGGCAATAGACACTTCTGAATTATGGAGGGTGTCTTGCTGTTACCTACCACAAAGGATGAGTGAGGATTTAAACAGTGCCGGGACCTCTGAAGAGTGCTCAACCAGGAGCCGAAACTCGAGTCAGGTCAGGCCAAAGGCATGGTCCTTACTCAAATATTCCCCTAATGCTGCCTTCAAAGTTTTATCCAGTAGCAAAGTTGTTGTTTTTTTAAATCTTGGACAAAAATCCTTTTTATGATGGGAATGAATTTGTAACTGGTTACCTGCACTTGTTTTTCCTCACTGTATTTTCTCAATTATATATATGCATATATATACATATATATATATATAAAAACATATATATGTGCATATATATATATATAAACATATATATGTTGAGAGAGAGATGTGATCTTTTGCTTCAAACAACATTTCCTGCATTTTGCACTAGATATACAGACATCAACCCCCCCCCACCCCCCCACCCCCATCCCATTCCCATCGCTCCAACCCTCTTAACCACAACACCTCACTCTCCCCAAAAGTCCTTTGGATGAGACTATAAACCGAGGTCCCATGTACGAACACACCCAGAACATCTTGCGCACACGTTAAAACCTGTTTCGGTTTTCGGAAGAGTAGGCTATTGTGCGCCAGTGGGAACGGATGACAAAATTTACAAAACTGCATACACACGGGGACTGGATGAAAAAAAGCACACGAGTGCTTATTCCATTATCCCCGATATAAAAGAATAAATAAATTTTTTAAAAAATTTTTAACTGGGTTACAATAGCATACAAATGTGCGCAGTGCACATGTACTGGGAAAGAGGGCTTCTCTCCTTTAACAGACGTCTCCTCCTGCTGTCATCACAGGGGTGCTGTATCATCGCTGGGGTAAGCTGCACCAGGCAGAGAAACACACACACACACATACACCACAACACAACACACACAATACACACACATACACACATCGCACTCCCACTGCCACCCCTCCTCACATCTCCTCCTCTTTCTGCTGTCAATCACAGGGGTGCTGTATCACTGCTGGGGCAAACTGGAGCAGGCAGAACACACACACACACACCACAACATAACACACACACACACACACATCACATTCCCATCACTCCACCCCTCCTAACCCCCTCCTGCTGTCACCATGACGACGGGGGTGCTGTATCACCGGTGGGGCAGGCTGCAGCATGCAGAGAAACACACACACACATCACAACACAGAAACACACTCAAACACTCACACTCACTGTTGCGGTAGCACGTGTACTGGGAAAGCCCTCCTTTAACCATCCCCCCTGCTGCTGTCACTATCATGACCACAGGGGTGCTGTATCACCGGTGGGGCAGGCTACAGCAGGCAGAGAAACACACACTCCACAACACATCACTTCACCTTTCCTCACCTCCTCCTCCTCTTTCTCCTGCTCTAACTACAGGTGTGCTGTACCACCGGTGGGGCAGGCTGCAGCAGGCACAGAAGGCTTACCACGCCGCCCTGCAGCTGGAGCCAGGCAACCCCAGCGCCCTGGACAACCTGGCCATGCTGGACAAGAAGCGCCAGACCGCCTGAACCCTGACCCCTGAACCCTGACCTCCTGCCTGCCTGAACCCTGACCGCCTGAACCCTGACCTCCTGATCCCTGAACCCTGACCGCCTGAACCCTGACCTCCTGATCCCTGAACCCTGACCGCCTGAACCCTGACCCCCTGAACCCTGACCGCCTGACCCCTGACCTCCTGATCCCTGAACCCTGCCTGCCTGCCTGTCTGCCTGCCTGCGTACGTGTATACATTGTCATCCCTGATTGATGAGGGGACGAGCTGAGGATTTGAACTTTTGTGGAAACCGAGTGGATCTGTTTGTGTGATTGTGTTGCCTGGTAGATTGGTTGAGGTGGTTGTATCGTTTTTGAGGTGGTTGTGTTGGTTTGAGGTGGTTGTGTCGTTTTGAGGTGGTTGTGTTCTTTGAGGTGGTTTGTTGTGATTGTGTCGTTTGAGGTGATTGTGTTATTGAGTGGTTGTGTTGTTTGAGATGGTTGTGTTTTTGTTCGAGGTGATTGTGTCTTGAGGTGATTGTGTTATTGAGTGTTGTGTGTTTGATGTTGATTGTTGGTGTTGTGTGTTTGATTATTTGATTTGTTTTGATTGATATGATTGCTGTTTGATAGGATTGTGTCATTTGAGGGGTTTTTTTTGTCGTTTGAGGGATTGTTGTTTGATGTGATTTGTTGTATTGTGTTGATATGATTGTGATGTTTGATCATTATGATTGTCTGGTTTGAGGTGGTTGTGTCGTTTGATGTGGTTGTTTGGTTTGATATGATTGTGTTGTTTGAGATTGTTGTGTTGTTTGATATGATTGTGTGGTAGATTGAGATGATTGTGTCGTTTGAAATGATTGTGTTGTTTGATATGATTGTGTGGTAGATTGAAATGATTGTGCTGTTTGAGATGATTGTGTCGTTTGAAATGATTGTATTGTTTGAATTGATTGTGTTTCTTGTCTGGGAGCAAGGTGTCAGAGACCTCAGCTTCTCCAGGGGCCAGTATATTGAGGGCGGCGCCCTTCCCCTCTCCCTCGCTACCTTACCTTCCCTTCTTTAATGAATAGGGCAGGTACCTGTTTACAGCTGGGTGAACTAGGGGACTGTACTGAAGCCAGGATGTGTGAACGTTCATCTGTGAGGCAACCACGCTCAGTGCTGCTGAACCTGAGCTTGGAGAGAGAGAGAGATAGAGAGAGAGAGAGAGAGAGAAGGGGCTCGTTGTGTCTATGCGGTTTGATATCATTGTGGTTGTATGGTTTGATATCATTGTGGTTGTATGGTTTGATATCATTGTGGTTGTATGGTTTGATATCATTGTGGTTGTATGATTTGATATCATCGTGCTGGTATGGTTTGATATCATTGTGCTGGTATGGTTTGATATCACTGTATTTGTATGTTGGCTTGAGGCCACTGCATTGTTTTGATGGTTTAATACTATGACGTTTTCTGGTTGTGGATTATTTTGGGTTGTTGTTGTTGTTGTTAATGTTGTTGTTGTTGCTGTGAAGTGTATGTGAGGGTAGAAGAGTTTTACTAGACAAGGTTGAACTAAGAAGAGAGACGGATAGTGCAAAATGTTTGGCATCAAACGCATCACGCCCACACACACACACGCATCAGAAAATAAAGATGCGTGTGTTCACACACAGGGCCTCTGTGCACTATCTCACCTGAAGAACTTTCAGGGAAGTGGTTGTCGGTCAGTTGGTCCTGATGTAACTCCAGGGGGGAAATAATAATAATAATGTATGGAATTTATATAGCGCTGAATCTTGTAAAAAAACAAACAAATCCCCTCACACGGGAGATGGTTCGAACCCTGGCCATCAGGTCACGAGTGCAATGCTCTAACCACTCGGCTATCCGGCCTCACCCCTTCTCTTGCTGACCTGTCATCTATGATGGTGGCTGGTTCTTTGCATGCGAGGATCGACGGGAAGAAGGGAGATGGTTCCAGTGTCTGCAAGCTCTGTGGTGACTGAGAGACTGATACGTGAGGAGCATGCTGTGTTTGTATCTTGAGGAGATGGAGGAAGGAGTTGTAACTAACATCATGAAACTCATGTTCTGTTTGTATCCAAGGTAAATGAAGGAAGGAGTTGTAACTAACATCATGACACTCATGTTCTGTTTGTATCTTGAGGAGATGGAGGAAGGAGTTGTAACTGACATCATGAAACTATGTTTGTTTGTTTTGTGAGAAATGACATCATGAAACTAACATGCAATTTACTATAACCAAAAAAAAAACAAACAAAAAAATCTAAATAATTTTTTTTTAAACATGCGATTTACTAATACTGCTTTGTTAACCAATCGTATAAATGTGAGAAGTGGAAAAAAACAAAGAAAAAACACAACTTGAAGACCTGAAAATCGGATATGTTTTGTTTTGTTTTGTTTTGTAGATAATGACTATTCTGCTATAGAATGTTGTTTAGCAAGTGACTGAAAGAAAAACAAGCACAATCGCTCAATGAAGATGAATTTGCTGGTGATGGTTGTCCCTCCCTTTCCTTTGTTAGAAAACATCTCGGCTTATAGTTGTCAGGCTCAGGGCTTTGGTTGGGGTTTGTTTTACGAATGTAACTACAATGTTGTTTTTTGTGGGGGTTGGGGGGGAGGGGGGCTGCAAGGTGGTTTTTGTTGTGAGAGAGAGAGAGAGGAGGTGGGAGGAGAGAGAAAGAGCGAGCAAGAGAGAGAAAGAGTGAGTGAGTGAGTGAGGTTTTGATATGGGGGGGGCTGCAAGGTGGTATTTGTTGGTTTGTGAGAGAGAGTAAAGAGAGGAGAGTGGTGTGGGTGTATGTTTTTGTCTGAGGGTTGTTGTTTTTTTCTTTGGGGAGGGGAGGGTTGGGGGTGGAGTTGTTTGGTGGGAAGAAGTATTTGGAAGGGATGTGTAGGGTGTGGCTGTTTGGTGATGTGAGGTTTGGTTGTGGGTTTTTTCATTTTTTTTTTATTGTTTGTTTTTGTGGGGGGGGGGGGGGGGGGTTATCATTTCTTTTTAAACTTTACTTTGTACACAAGAATTTCTGTTCCATTTTATTAAAAGTTGGACAAGATCACGATTGCACGTTCCTTCATCAGTACAGGCTGTGCAAGCTGCTGTATCATTTTTTGAATCTCTGGCATTAAAATTCCAGTCGCCGATCAGCCCCATGGTGTATGCTATGTCTACAAATGCAGCACACGTCTTGTGGTTTTTGCTCAGATCAGATCACTTCTGCTTCGGCCCCGTTTCCGTCGATAGATGAGGATCCATGGACTCATTCCGTAACACTTTTAGTGTTATCTTGTTTGTGTCATCTGTATCTGGCTGGAGTTGTTTTTTTGGTTTGTTTGGTGGGGGGAGGAGAGGGTAGGAGTTGAGAAGAAAATCACAATTCTTCCATGGAATGTTTGTTGGCTGTCTTTGTCTCTGTCGCTCTCTTGTTGTCTGTCTGTCTGTATCTGTCTCTGTCTCTCTCTCTCTGTCTCACTCTCTGTCTCTGAATCTCACTCTCTCACACACATGCACTCTCTCTCTCTCACTCTCTCTCTCTTTCTCTCTCTCTCACTCTCTCCATCTCTGTCTCTGTCTCTCTCTCTCTGTGTTCAGGGTATGACAAAAAATGTTTCAATGCTCTGTTCTGTAACCAGCCGCAAAGTAACCAAGTGTTGATGACCTAAAAAAAAAAAGCATTTATCATTACTGTATACGCTTTTGGAAACCTTGACTATGTCCTGAACAAATGATAATAATAATAATAAAAGGGAGAGAAAAAAAATTTTTTCTAAAGGTTCAGAAATATGATCATTGATGTTAAATATACATGTGCAGCTTGAAAGAGGTTTTGTTTTTGGGTTTTTTTGAGGGGGGAATTGTTCACAGCTGTCAGTTCCCCCTCCCCCCCCACACACACATTCAGCCACTCTCAGCTGCTATCCATTCCATCTCAGCTGGTGCTGACTATAGCAGGAACTGACCATGCTTGGACTTGGTATAAAAGGGAGGGGCTGATTTTAGCACTGGACCCTGGACTGAGTTATGCTAGATGTGTGTGCTGTGTGGTGAGTTAAGTTAGTTATTGGCAACAGTCGAATCAATTATTGTCTCGTTAATCAGGACTGCCCTCAGTCACTGCTTTCACTTTCATTATTGTGTGTGATTACAAGATGGCTGATTTTGTGGAGCCTCGATTTGGAAAGAGAGAAACTGTCTTAAGTGTTCTTGCTCTGATTTTATAAATAGCGAAGTCTTCAACATAACGTGCAGATGTTAAAGGATGTAGAGGAATCGTAATAACCGCTGTGTCCCAGAGTGTTATAGTTAATATGTAAAATTGTTGATCCGATAGACGGCTAAGTCTTCAACATATCACACAGATGTTATATGATTATTGAGGAATAGTAAGAACTACTGTGTCCCAGACTGTTATCTTAAAAGGTAAAGTTTAAGGTGTCCCATAACCTATAAGGTTGCAGGGGAGTGAGGCGTCAGAGACCTCACTTCTCCAGGGGCCAGCATATTGAGGGCAGCACCCATCTCCTCTCCCTCGCTGCTTTACCTTCCCTGACTCTAAAGAGGGCAGGTACCCATTTACATCTGGGGGACTGTACTGAAGCCAAGGCACGCAAACGGTCACCCATCCAAGTGGTAACCACGCTCGACGCTGCTTAACCTTGGCTGGGGGAAAGCGAGTGTTCCGACCACTGATCTATCCTGTCCCCACTGCTATCTTACTGTCATAACATTGACTTGGTAAGAAGCTAAGCCTTCGACATAGCACAGGTGTTTTTGATTGTGGAGGAATACTGATAACGTCTGTATTGTGGAATGTTGTTCCAGAGGGAGATGTTACATATATCTTAGAACATTACAAAAGAATGTTGCAGATGTTCCGATTTAGATTCATTGACAGCTTTTGCTACAGCCATTTTAATCAGGCTTATTTTGTTGTTATGATGTTTTTTTATTTGTGTTTTTTGGTGATATATTTTTAGCAAGGTTCACACAGAGCTACTGCCAGCACCTGACCTGACTTGCTGTAACTGTTGTGTTCTGCATGGCCAGGTGTATGTATACTTGGAGCATCATCTTCAGTCAACATGGTGTGTCTGACATGTTCAGGGCAGTGTTTGTGACATGCCTCACCGCTAGTGGTGTAACGACCGTGTGTATTTCAGTTGTTTGAAAATGTCGTCTGCTCAGATCTCTTTGAATTCTGATCATTTGCTGAGAATGTGGAGAAACGTTCGCACGAAGAGTTCCGTTTGTCGTTCCTTTATGTCCTGCAAGCTGTTTTAACCACGAGGCTATCCCGTCCTCCTGTTTGATCTGTCGTGTTCTTTTTCTTTTCTTTTCTAATTGACGTGTAATTTGGGGGGGGGGGGGGGGGGGGGGGGAGGGAGGGGGGGGGGGTTGCCTAATGGAATTGTTACATCATAGACTGGAACTTTTTTTCTTCAGATCAGAGTTTTTAGAGGTGTTTTTGTTGTTAATCTACAATTATGGCACGAATGTTTGGGTATAATACTAGCAAATCACATTGACTTCAGTGCATTCCTGTTTTTGTACTAATGGCTAGCAGAAGAAATGATTGGATTTTTTTTCCATTTCAGATGTGGCAGTGATGAGTTAAAGACAGAGAGTGTGTGTGTGTGTGGAAATGTAACAAATTTGAATGTAAAGGTGTAATATTGGATTTGATTTTGAAAACTGAAATGTAATATGCATATACTTATTTGTGCTTATGTTCGTATTTGTTGGGGGGGGGGGGGGGGGGGGGGGGGGGGTTCAAGGGAAGGTGCTTTGTTTGTTTGGGTTTTTTGTTGGGGGGTTTTCTGGGGGGGGGGGGTGTGAGAAGAATTTTTTTGCTTTTTGTTTGTTAAGGGTTTGTGTTTTTTGTTTTCTTTTTTTTTTTTTTTTTTGGGGGGGGGGGGAGGGGGCAGCAGAGATTGTTTTCAAAGTCTATGAAATTCCATTGCTGTGCATTTTATTTCTGAAGTGTAGTGCTCTGTCTGTCTGTCTGTCTGTGTGTTACATGGCAAGCAATGGTTTGTTTGGAAATCAGAACTAATTACTGCCTGTAGCCTTTGTGTGGAGGTGACGGGTGTTTT
Source organism: Rapana venosa (assembly GCA_028751875.1). Classification (NCBI taxonomy): domain Eukaryota; kingdom Metazoa; phylum Mollusca; class Gastropoda; order Neogastropoda; family Muricidae; genus Rapana; species Rapana venosa. Next base: position 2,368,057 of record CM054165.1, on the reverse strand, counting down.
ATTGTTCTATCCGCTTCTTTGCCATAGACTGCGAATTCCACGTCTGTCATTGCGTATAGTTAGTGTTATGTTGTGTCATCAGCCACAAAGTTGAATTCTTGACGATATATCAACAGACATAAAAATCAGTACTTATATACTTTTTTTTTAATTGAGGTGAAGAAGGTATTTTCTTACTGCTTCTCAGCCATGCCATAACATACGAATTCCGCGTTTGTCATTGATGCATTAAGTCGTCATATTATTGGCAGCCATCAGTGTTGGAAGACTGTGGAGTTGCTGTGCTCTAGGTGTTCTTCATTCTGGTACAGCAGCGTGGGGTGTGGCTGGCCAGTCCCACACAGGAATGACAGACAGTGCCTGTGGCAGAGGAGGGCACAGATGAAGTCTGACAATGCTGGTCTGTCTGCCTGCCTGTCTGCCTGGGCTGCTTCAGCCTTCCTTCTCGTTTGTTAACAACAACAGCAACAACGAAGTTGTATTATGAATACAGGACATGGAACTCCTTTTTTTTGGGGGGGAGGGGTGGGGGGGGGGGGTGACATCAGACAGCCATTTTTATTCGTAGATTATGAGAATGCTGTAAAGTAAATGGAAGATTTTCCTGTGGGTTTTTTCTAATCATCACATGAGAAAGGTTTGAATTTCTGTGTACCTTCATAATAGATGTAGAATAAGTCATAGGATTCAGTCAGACTCGTAGAGATTAAAAAACAAAAAAAGAGTTCAGTCACTTGAAGTCAGAATGATAGATTGTGTACATGGTGGATCCTTTTGGTTGTTTTTTTTTCAGTTTTTATCGTATCTAAATTCTGCACATTTCAAAAAAGAACAGAAAGCTTACAATTGCTTTCTTGTTTTCCTTTCAAATCTGTCATCACCTCGTTATTTGACCTGTCTTTTCTCAGTTGGAATGAGAAAAAAGAAAAATGTCGTCATGATATTCTGTGCATGAGGGATTTCATTCTTGATCCATCACATTTACACACACATACATTCTCACATGATTTTAAAGGTATTGAGGGGTTTTTCTTTGTTTGTTTATTGTTGTTGTTGGGGTTGGTTTGTTGTTGTGTTTTTTTTGGGGGGGTCTTTTGTTTTGTTGCTGCTAATGTGATGGGTTTGGTTGGAGGTTTTCTTCTTTCTTTCGTTTTTTCTTGGGGGTGGGGGGGGGGGGGATATTTTTCTGTTTGGGTTTTTTTCCCTAACAGTAGACTTTAGTGTAGAGTCTTGTGTTGTTATCTAACATCTTTGTAGAAAGCAGTGGGGGAGGGGTATTTTTTACAGTTTGCAGAATCACATTAACTTTACTCAAATTTCCATATTGTACCTTTATTGGACACTTTTTATTTCTGTACGTTTTGCTTTTTTTTTTCTTATCATGAAAAACCACATATCATTTTCAGATACATTCAGTGGTCATGGTTTTTGTGATCTAGTATTGCCATTTAGCACCAAGTTATTTGAACAGTAGAGATCATAATAATGTATTTGTTGTTGTTGCCTTTTTGATTATCTTTAGTGTATGCGTGTGCATGCGCGCACTTGTGAATGAATGCGTGTATCTGTGGAAGAGACAGATTCGTTTACATATGTCCGGTCTTTTATAGTTATTTTGGGGATGTAAATGAAGGGTGGAAACAAACAAAAAAGGATTTTTTTTTCTTTGACAATTTTTCAAAGCAACATAGTGCATGTATTTTTGTTGCCCTCAGGAGGGTGATGAAAGCGCTTTGGTGTGTTCGCTTGACAAGATTCAGCGCTGTGCAAATTCCGTATTTTATTATCATTATTATTATGGTTACTATCATTACTTTTATCTGCTCATGCCATTTATGGGACCCTGTGTCAGATGTTATCTTTTCTTTTTTTTTTTAAATTATGGCCATAGCTGATTTCTCATTTTTGGAAAATTTTTATGGATTTCTCCATTTTTGGTGGAAAAAATTAACTTATTTCTCAATTTTTGGAAAATAGATGTTGTCAAATCCTCTCTTTCCAGACTCCAAAAGGCATAGCATTTACCATATCCTTCCAGACCCTAGAATACATATCGTCTAAGCCTGTCTTTCTCCGATGTTATCAATACATATCAAATCCTCTTCTTCCAAACTGTAGATGACATATCCTCTGGTCCTCTCCTTCCCAAGCCAATATCAGATCATCTTGTTTCCTCTTCCTGAAATCATATCATCATACGCAAACACAGATGTGCACATGCACTCATTTATGCATAGTTTTATACACACATGCACACACACGCTCGCACACACACACACTCACTCACTCACTCTCTCCACCTACACCATTGCTCTCTCTCTCTCTCTCTCTCTCTCTCTCTCTCTCTCTCTCTCTCTCTCTCTCTCTCTCTCTCTCTCTCTCTCTCTCTCTCTCTCTGGTATAGTTTTTCTTTTCCCATTCAAAGTTTTGTGCAAAGCAAAGATTTGAATTTCTAGCCACCACATTGGAGATTTTACCTTTTGGTTTCATTAGGGTTTTTTGTTGTTGTTTTTTTGTTGGGGTGGGTGTTTTTTTTGTTTTTTTCCAGTTTACTTACTAAAGAGTAATGTTGCCAAAATGAAATGAAACATAGGTATTGTTTTTCTAACAAAATCATCTGCCACTTGTCCATTGTTTTTGCTGCTCTCAGAGAAATCGGTGGTTGTTCAACAAATCTGACGATCTATGTTGAGTGTTCACTAGAAGTTACTGTTCACTAGAAGTTACTGTTCACTGAAAGTTACTGTTCACTAAAGTTACTGTTCATTAAAAGTTCACTAGAAGTTATTTTCAACCTGATGATAATAATTGTCCACTAGAAGTTATTGTTATGACGAGAAGCTGTTGTTAAGCAGAAGTTACTTTTAACCTGTGGTGGTTGTGAGTGGAGAGAAGTTATTATTACTGTAACAAGAAGTTAACTTTAACCTTTCCCCTACAGGTAACCCGCTATAGGGTAACCAACCATCTACTGACCCTTCCCTCTGTATCACCCACTACTGGCTTACGGTATCGTACAAATGTGCACAGTGGATGTGTATAGGAAAGAGGGGCTCTCTCCCTTAATTAACGTAGGGAGAGTGTTAACCAACGGTTGTTAATTAAACTAGAAGTTACTGTTAACTAGGAGTGATTGTGAGCTAGAAGTTCTATTTTTAACTGGAAGTCTTTTGTTTAAAGTAGAAGTCATTGTGACCTAAGTGATTCTCAATGGCTTGAGTTTTGACCAACACACATGACGAATGTTGCTGTAAAAACCACGGAGCGTAATCACTTGCTGTTACAATCATCGAGAATAATCACTTCATAGCATTCTTTGCTTGTACAAAATGATCATGTTTGCTGATTGAACATAACATAACTAAAATTAAAAGGCGATATTTTGTGTGTGGCCAGGATAGACATACTGTGTGCAGCACAAAAAGAGAATAAAGTGGGGTGGGGGGGGGGAGAAAAATGTTATATATTATTATCATGTAATTAGTGAAGATTGATTATCATTAACTGTTTATTAACATCACTACATTGTATGCAAATCAAATCTATGATTTTCAGTGTCAAGGAGTAACTTTGCTTAAAAGTTGTTTTATCCTTTTTTTTCTTCTTCTTCTTTGTTAAACTTCCTGTAATAGAGTTACAGACATCATCACACTGAAGAGCTGATTACTGGATTCCTCCATTTAGGTATGTTGATTGCCAGGGACAAAGATATTGCAATGTGAATATTGAAAAAGCAACATTATGTATTAAAAGTTTTGATTAGACTGACCAATACGAAGGTTTGTCATTGGCACGTTATTCTTTTTATTGTTTATGTTGTTGGTGGGTTTTTTTGGTTTTTTTAATCAAATGTAAAAGGTTTCTGCTGACAAAGTATTTGTCAGTGCTGATTTTAGCTTGGTTTTGTTGTGTCATGCCTGCTAAAGTGGACTGCAGCAGTTTTAATAAACAATCATAGTTACACAGGTGAATAAGTCTGTGACATGGATCACAGCCAGAATTACTGTATTCTACACAGCGTGGGTATATATAGTTTGTTCTCTGTCTGTCTGTATCTATATGTCTGTCTGTCTATCTATCTTTTTCTCTGTCTGTCTTATTCTCTCCCTCCCTCTCTCTCTCACTCTCTGTATCTCCCTCCATCCCCTGCCCCTCCCCCCCCCCCCCCCCCCCCCCCCCCCACTCTCTCACTGTCTGTATCTCCCTCCATCTCCCTGCCTCTCTCTCCCCTCTCTCTCTCCCTCCCCCCCCCCCCCCCCCCCCCCCCCCTCCCCCCCTCTCTCCCCCCCCTTCTCTCCCTCCTCTCCCTCCTCTCTCCCCCCCTCCCTCCTCTCCCCTCCCTCCCTCCCTCCCCCTCTCTCTCTTCTCATCTCTCTCTCTGCCTTTGTTTTGTTTTTTAAAGTTGTTGTTTTTAAATCTGTATTACCGAGGACCAAGACTATTGCATATCTGTCATGCGCTGCATCTTTGATTTTGTTTGTCATCAGTATTGTAAGCCAGAGAAAAGCTTGTCGGTAACCTAAAACAACAACAACAAAAACAACCACCAAACAGTGCACAACTAACTTAGGCACTGGTTTTTTGTTAGTCACAGATCAAAAACTTTACTTGAGGTCCGTAGATTTTGTGTGTTCACAATTCAGTGTTCTGAAGGTTGTTGTGGTTTTTTTTTATCTGCTTCTCTGAACCTTTGACAGGGACTGAAGAAGGTGTGTGTGTGTGGGGGGGGGGGGGGGGGGGGGGGGGGGGGAGTGATGTTGGTATGGCACAGACAGACTCTTCACAGAAGATTGTTAGCTAAGGTAACTGACTGCTTCACTGCTGTAGTAATAATAAAAATAAATAATGAAGTGCTGGCCATGATAACCCCCGATGTTTTCATACACACACCTGATGGACGACGCTATAGCCAAGTGGTTAACACCCTTCCACTTCAGTCCCAGGGGTCCACAAAGTCCTGGGTTCGAATCTTGGCAGCGTCCGGTAAATGAAGGGCGGGGAGTTTTACGATCTCCCAGGTCAACTTTATGTGCAGACCTGCCAGTGCTGTAATTGTCTTTGTGTATATATACACATGCAGAAGATCAAATATGCACGTTAAAGATCCTGTAATTCACGTCGGCGTATGGAAACACGAAACTACCCAGCATACTTTAGTGGTGGGCAAAAACGGTTGCGTACGCAACATGTCACCATTGGCAAACCTCAGAGCTGTAGCCAAAGAATGAAAGAAGAAGAAAAAAATCAGTGTGGCTGTGTGTGTGTTGTCTTGGGGAGTTTCTCTCTGCCTGTCTTCATTTACATTCGTCTCAATGCCTATTATTTGATTAAAGCGTCATCTTACTTTTGAGTTATCGCAAGTGTTATTGAAACCTGAGCATAATCACGTGTATTGCATTGATGTGGGGAACAAGAAAACTGTGCTGTGGCATCACAAGCTTCACCAGAAATGTAGCATCATGTGGATTGTAATCAAAAACCATAAAAATGATTCTGCTTCAGAAATTCACAAAATATTTATTGACAAGATGGTTGTGGTTGGATCACACTGGCCGTCATATTTGCTTTTGTGGTCGGTTGATTATGTGGTGAATATGTTTCGGGGAGGGGGAGGGGGGGTTTTTGCTTGGGGGGGAGAGAGTGAAGGGAGGGTTTTGTTAGTGGAGAAGGGAATGAGTGTGAGAGGAAGGGGGGAGGGGAGGGGTAGAATGAAAAAGGGGTGTTATGGTTGTGTCTACCGTTATGATCTCATTATGCTGAGGAATTTGATGGCAAAAATTGTGAACTGTTTTTCACCGGTCTAGAAATAAGTGTTATCTTCACCTGTTATGTCATGGTTGTGTGGCGTGTTTTATATTGTGTTATATTGTGTCGCTCTTTCAGTCGTGGCTCACTTCACAGTGTTTTCATTACCTGTCTTCATCCTGCCGTCTGTACGTGTGGTTAACTCTTCACCCCCGTCAGTGCCCCCCCAACACCCCCCCACCTCCCCCAGCACCCGCCGGAAAGTGCATGAAATGCGGGTACATGTGTCATGTATAGTCTGTTCATTTACTTGAAGGCTATTATACTTTGTGTTATTTGGGGGATGGAGAGGGGAGGGGATGTCATTATCGTTTTATGATTTCTTTTCTTCTTTTTTTTTGTTTTGTTAAAGAGAATTTGTTTTGGGTTTTTTTCCTGATCTTTTATTGATTTTGACGTTGACTTTCCATCATCGTTTATTTCATATGCAATTTTCTAGAATCTTGTCTTGTGCTTTATGAAGCTTTTTTGTGTGTGTGTGTGTGTGTGTGTGTGTGTGTGTGTGTTGTGTGTGTGTGTGTGTGTGTGTGTGTGTGTGTGTGTGTGTGTGTGTGTGTGTGTGTGTGTGTGTGTGTGTGTTGTGTGTGGTGTGTGTGTGTGTGTGTGTGTGTGTGTGTGTCTGTGTGTGTGTGTGTTGTGTGTTGTGTGTGTGTGTGTTGTGTGTGTGTGTGTGTGTGTGTGTGTGTGTGTGTGTGTGTGTGTGTGTGTGTGTGTGTGTGTTGTGTGTGTGTGTGTGTGTGTCTGTGTGTGTTGTGTGTGTGTGTCTGTGTGTGTGTGTGTGTGTGTGTGTGTGTGTGTGTCTGTGTGTGTTGTGTTGTGTGTGTGTGTCTGTGTGTGTGTGTGTGTGTGTGTGAGATTGTCTTGTTGTTGTCTCTGTGGGGGTAGGGTGGGGAGAAAAAAAAAGCTGCATAAGCACTTTGAGTGAAGATCCTGTTGGCTGGAAGACAAGGAAATCTTATTTCTGCATTCACACACCAACTCCTCTGAGCTTGGGTTTCTGTGTGAGGTTTCTTTATGGTGTATTTTGTGCTTTGTTTTGCCAAAGAAAAAGAAGTGATAGTGTGTTGGTTTTGTGTTTTTTATTCCACCAGTTCTTTGTTGTTGGTTTTTTTTTTTAATTTGCCAGCATGAAGATAAGCTTATAAGAAGATTCTGTATGAGCGTATGTTTACTTTCTTTTTAATTGATAAAAGTTTTTTATCATTATTTCAGGGATTAAGGCTGTTGTTTTTTTCTTCCCATTATCCTGGGTTTTTCTCCTTCAATATTTTCCTCCTTTTTTTATTATTTTATTGTTTGGGGTTTTTTGTTTTGTTTCTTAAAGGTGTATTTGTTTAGTGTAAAAATATGCACAGATTAAAAAAAAAAACAAGTTCTCCACACTTACAATCAAACCTTTTTTCCAGCAGAAATTTTTAATGCATAGCTTTTGTAAATCTGCGATAATATTGCCAATAATACTATATATCCGAGATACAGTTTTGAAGGATTTTGATTCTTTGATCGCTTAAAAACCCATGATTTTCTTTTTATTCAAAGCCATATTTTCTCCAAGGCGCATACACCAGTAGTGTTTGGGTGAACGAATGTTGTGATTTGTATTTTTCAGCTGTGAATAGGTGTGTTTGAATTTGTAGCGTACAGTTTGTTAAAGTCACTTGTTTGGGGTTTTTCATTGGTTGGTTTGTTTGTTTTTGATGCATTTTTGAGGACTATTACACCAGGGGGTTTAGTATTATTATTATTTATTTTTATTTTATTGCACAGTTATGATCAGAATACTGCAATAATAATTCTTGGGTTGTGCTGAATTTTAGTTGGTGGGATTTTGTGGTTGTTTTTGTTTTGTTGGTAGGTTTGTTTTGTTGGGTTTTTTTAAAGGGGTTTGTTATTTTGTTTTGTTTTTCTTTTAGAGATTTTGTTTTGTTTGAGTTTGTTAGGGCCTTGGTTTTGTCTTTAATCGTGGATCGGTGGTCTAGAGGTAACGCGCCTGTCTAGAAAGCGAAAAGTCCGGGTCTGAAGTGTGCGGCGGTTCGTACCCCGTTTGGACCGGAAATTTTTCCCCCATCCATTAGACCATGGTGGTGGTCTGGGCGTAGTCTTTTCGATGAGACGATAAACCGAGGTCCCGTGTGTTACACGTAATATTTAGCGCACGTAAAAAAACCCACGGCAACAAGAGAGTTGTCCCTGGCAATTCTTTAGAAAATGCACTTGTATAGGGAACAAATTCAGCTGCATATAAATAATTAAAAAAAGGGTGAAAGGGTGGCGCAGTGCTAAGTGGCGACGCGTTCTCCCGCTCTCCCCGGGGAGAGCAACCCGAATTTCACGGAGAGAAATCTGCCATGACTTAAAGTGGTATGAAATAAAATCTGAGCGCTTTGATTTGTTGCTTTACAAGATTCAGCGCTATATAAATTCCATACATTATTATTATTATTATTAATCAATGATAAACGTTGAAATCTGTGTGATGTTCAGAAGAAAACAAAATCTACATAAAGAGGAAAACAGTGTCTTGCAATTTATTTATTTTTAGATTAGTTTTTCTTCGATCAACAAAAACAACATTTGCTGCAGATATTATTGTTTGGGTTTTTTCATGTTGTCTTCTGTTTTTCAGTCAGTGATCTTTTTATACATGAAAACATATGTATAAACATAATAGGGAAGAGTACAGGGAGGGGTTGGGGGAGGGTATTTGGTTTGTTTTTACTGATGATTCTTTTTCCCCTGTGAATGATTATTGAGAGAAAAGGGTTGGGCATTGTAGTTCTTTTCTCTTTGGTCATTAAGGGGAATGGCTGGCGTCCTTAGCAGAACCTGGTTTTATTCGCCTTAAGGAAGAAAGTGATGAGGGTATTTTGTCACCTTTTTTTGTTTCAGATTGATGGTGTTAGATATTTGAAGGGATTAGAATGAGTGGTGGTCTGGGTGCTAGTCTTTCAGATGAGTTGACAAAAGTGAGATCCTGTGTGCGTGTATTTCTAGCACACATGAGACAGCAAGAGTTGTCCCTGGTGAAGTGTTGTTGGTTTGGGGTTGTTTTTTTAGGTGCTGTTTTTATTGGGTAACAAGTGCGAAAGAGGAAGAGGTTTTTGAAAACACCCCCCCCCCCCCCCCCCAAAAAAAAAAAAAAAAACCCCAACCACAACCAATATATATATATATATATATATAAAGGGGAGTGGGGGGTGGGGAGTGCACTTGTAGTTTAACACTCTCCCCAGGGAGAGCAGCCTAAATTTCACCCAGAGAAATCTGCTGTTACTGTAAGCAGTGCCAATGCAACACTGCACAATACAACACAATACAATATACAATACAGTTGCAAGCTGTTGTACTGAAAACTACCAAAAAAATCTACAAGGTTAGTGCCCATCCTACCTGTCTGGTGCAAGTCAAAACAGAATTGTGTAAGACTTGCGCCCTTTTCCCAAACCACGGATGAGATGTGTACAGTCGTGTAAGAGTGTTATGTGCACGTGCAACTATTTGGTTTCTTCGATTGAAAAACAGATCTGATTTCTGTGGGAAGAATTTTCACAGTTCCGCAGTATTTATTTATTTATTTTTAAAGTACCGATCATCTTTGGGTTCTTGTATATGCGTGTGTGTATTTGGGGAAAGGGGGGAAATCAATGTGTGTGTGCATGCGTGTGTGTGTGTGTGTGTTTACACCTAGGAATAAGTAACTCGGGTGTGTGTATGTGTGTGTGCATGCATGTGTGTGTGTGTGTGTTTACACCTAGGAATAAGTAACTCGGTATTATTGCTGGAGATTTCTTCCACTTTTTTTCCTTTTGTATGTAAGGTTTGGGGGGTTTGTTTTGTTTTGTTGTTGTGGGGTGGGGGGGTTGGGGTAAGAAGAGGGGAGATGAGTGGGGAAGAATAAATTCCTAAACAATTTGAAGATTTTGTACTGTTTTGCACAATTTACAGAAACTGCTCTTCTACTTAATAATAAAGGAATGGCTGAGTATTGAACATTGATTTTCATTAATAATAAAATAACTTTTTGTTTGGAGGAGGCTAGTGCTCTACCCACAAGTGCTTTGCTTCTGTCAGAGCCTGTCTCCTTTGTTTATTCTTATGCCTTAGTTTATATAGAGAGAGAGAGATATATATATATACATGTTTGGTTCATGTGATTCATGCTTTTTTCTGTGGTCTTTTGAGAGCGTTTCTCTTCTGTGAGATTATTGTTCAGTTGGTACTTTTCTCCTTTTCTTTATTGATATATATATATATATATAGATATATATAGATAGATATATATATTTTTTTTTCTATGCATATTTTGCTCATGTGATATGTTATGTGCTTGTTTTTCTTTGTTCAGAATTTCCTGTGGATTTTGTGCAGATTTGATAGTTTATATTACATGTATTTACATATATTACATGTTATTGTCCTTTGCTAATATTGTTTGTCTTTGTACATATTTTGTTTGATACGAAACATTGTTCTACTTTTGTCATTGTTTCATCTTTATGAATTTATGTAGATTGCTTTATACTTTGATCTTGGTTTCACTTTTCTTGATGTCAAGAGTATTTTGGTACTTTGTTTTGCTCTTGTGTGGGTACGTTGTTCTTTAACTTTATTCTCTTTTTTTTTGGTTGATGTCTGTTAACATATAGATCATTCTTTTGATATCTACTTTTTGGTGTATATACATTATTCTTTAACTTTGTACTCCATCTGTTTTTATTATCATTATTGGTGAACATATAATTCTATAGATCATTCTTTTGGTAGTTTACTCTCTGTATTCAGATTGTGTTATTCCGAGACTTCATTCCAGCATGTCATCAGTGTACAATGCAGATTTGTCTCTCTCTTGAAACTTTGTTTCTCATCAGAATTTCATTTTGTTCTTTCAAGGCTTTGTTCTTTGTTTGGGGGGGGGGGGGGGGGCAGTGGCAGATAGCCCAGCGGTTTTCAAGCATCTTACTACTTGTGATCCGACTGTACTTGAAATCATAGGTTCAAATCTCCATTGGATTGTCTCTTCAAGCAGAATTTGTCCTCTGGGAGCTCAACATCCGTACTGTCTCCTCTCCCCAGTCAAGTCCTCAGGATGAGACTATACACTAATTCCTGCATGAACGCACCAGAACATCTTGTGCACATGTTATAACCTCCAGTCATCTTTCTTCAAGTTATGAAGAGTAGGCTGGCTATGGCCTGTGGGATGGAAGATATGAACATACTCAGCATGCATCCAGATTCCTGGTGGGCTCCGCCAGGTAAGTGCTGGAAAACTACAGTGCAGTGCCCCCAACGACTCCAGAAGGAGTGTAGGGAGAAGTCAAGAAGTGGTCAGGTCTGCCATGTTCACTGTTGTTGTTGTTGTTGTTAGCTTTGTTCGTCTTTGGAAGCAGGACCGTTGACCGTCTTTCTGTTGTCGGGTAACAGGTTGGTGGACAAGAATTCTTCGGTTTATTCTCTCAGCCAGTGTTATTTATTGTAGTAAGTGTGATAAATGCCAGTGCTGTCTCTTGGAACAGACTCTGTGTTATGATATTGAACAGTCTCAGTAATACCAAGTATATCAGTGCTGTCAAAGTATTCGTATTAAACCAGTCTAAGGTCATTTTACTCTGTGTTTTGAGGAGTTATTTTCATATTTGAAAATGTTTCGGGTTTTTTTTCTGTTTTAAATTTATTGTTTTGATGTTTCTTGCTTTAGAAACGGTTGTATGAAAAAAGAAAAATTGTAAAGCCTATGTTTTCACAATTGGAAAATAATCACTGTCATTGCATTTACAGGTTTTGATTGTTTGCTTCTGGCCAGCTAGATATATCTATACATAAATATTATATATATATATATATATATATATATATATATATATATATATATATATATATATATATATATATATATATATAATTCTTAAGGGTCCCAGACACCGATCATGAAAAGTTGTAGTCCAATGAAATCTGGTTGAAAAGTTCTCACTCCTCACAATCACTCTGGAAAAATATGGAGAGTTGATGATTCACTTTAGACGACATTCCACCCAATCTACTGTCAAATTCAAGTGTACAACATGTTCTTTTTTGGAACCAACTCTATCTACAGGTGAAGTGGAACAGCCAATCAAACGCTTCATGATAATCATGTGACCTAGCCACATATGTGAAGGTCGCTGATCAAGATGGTGGCAGATCAGTTCAATAAATGATCTGTTCATTAAAAAAATATATCAAATTCCTGAACTGCTGTGAAGTTGTTGTTTTTAAAAAAAATGGAAGTTTATACCACATTGTGCCCAATACTCTGACAGCATTAAAAATCATAATAAAACTATCAAGCACATCACCAAAATGTACACTTCAGTTGGTGCCCAAATTTTTCAGGTCATGGGGGTAACCTCATTTTTCATGTCACTTTTCATGTTGTGGGGGTAACCTCATTTTTCATGTCCACTTTTCATGTTGTAAGGGGTAACCTCATTTTCATGTCACACATTTTGTACTGTGAGGTAACCTCATTTTCATGTCACACATTTTGTGTTGTAGGGGGTAACCTCATTTTCATGTCACACATTTTGTATTGTAGGGGTAACCTCATTTTCATGTCACACATTTTGTATTGTGAGGGTAACCTCATTTTCATGTCACACATTTTGTGTTGTAGGGGGTAACCTCATTTTCATGTCACACATTTTGTGTTGTAGGGGGGTAACCTCATTTTTCACTCTCTGTGTTCACAGTGTGACTGTATTTCAAAACTGAACTTGACCATGATGTGTGCACATGTGCCCTACTGCTTAGACGCTTCAAAGCAATGTCCTTGTTCCTGGTGGTGAAACACTGTTCCGCTAGTTTAATGCACTACACGATGGAACTGTATTCGTGAATTTTGATTTTTCACTTTGTGTAGAACCAAAAAACACTTTGTGTAGAACAAAAAAAACCACTGTGTAGAAAAAATCAAACCACTTTGTTAAAACCCCCAAAAAATTGATGAAATGGAATCCTATGGTGTGATCTGCCATATCTGTGTTTCACGTTAATTTTTCTCCTGATTTATGCATGTTGAATTTAAAAACGGACTTCCATTATTATTATGATGCTTTCTTTTCTTTTTTTGGTGCAAAAGGTGGTGCTGTGTACCTGTGCTGTGAATTCAGTGGGAGTAGAAATGTTGCCTTTTGTGCTCAGCCTTGTAACTCATCTCTGGATCTCTGTAGCTGTGTGTCGTAGTTTTGCAGCAGAAAAAACAACAACTATTTTGTGAGTTTTATGTTTTCTTTCTTTTTGAGAAAGGAACATTTTCTGATTCATCAGTTCAAACTTTGGAAAGGATGCATGTTCATGTGCATGTAAACGTGCATGCAAAAATGACTCGGCAGGATGGTGGTGTTGTTGTGACTACACTCACGAGTGTTAAGCAAGCAGAGTAGTCTGTACCCAACAATATTGTACATGGGTCGATCGCAGCTTGTTCTCTTTTTTCGCAAAGAAACCGAGGCTACTTTTGCTTTGAGATTGACGCATTTACTCTGAGTGATTAAAAATGCACACACTGTGCTACACCACACCACACATACCTCTCTCTGTGTCTCTCTCTCTGTCTCTGTCTGTCTGTCTCTCTTCTTCTTACGAAACCAGTTTCTGCTGCTGCTGTGTCCTTTCATAGATAGTCATTAATTATATTTTTTTTCTCTTTGTTTAGTGCTGATTGTGACAATAAAATAGTTGATTTTTTTCTATAAATATGTGCATTCAACGTTGTATTGTCTCTGGGTGTTGTTGTTGTGTTGTGTGTGTGCTCTTCAGTAACTGTTGTGTGTGTGCGTGTGTGTCTGTCTGTGTGTGTGTGTCTGTATGTTTTGTGTGTTCTTTGTGTTTGTGTGTGCATGTGTGGACTGTGTGTGATTGTTGTTGTTGTGATTGTGTGTGTGTCTGTTGTGTGTGTGTGTGTTCTGTGTGTGTGTGTGTGTGTGTGTGCATTCTCCTGTTCTCGTAACAAAATTATATTTTTATAGTAGTAGCGATTTAGGTCCACACGCCTTACTACACCCCTCCTCCTCCAAATGTGAAAGAACAATTCATTTCAGGTGAAGATTTGTCCCCCAGGTTGGAATGCAACTACCTTCATGATGAGCCCAAAAGTTGCATGCTCAAACCTCTCACCATTGGTGAACCATGGAGCTTTAGTGAACCATGGAGCTTTAGCTGACCATGGAGCTTTAGCTGACCATGGAGCTTTAGCTGACCATGGAGCTTTAGCTGACCATGGAGCTTTAGCTGACCATGGAGCTTTAGCTGACCATGGAGCTTTGGCTGAGCCATGGGGGAAAGAAAAGAAGGGAAAATCTGCCAAAACCTCTGTAGCTTTCTCTCTTGACCTGGGAAATAGTATGGGCTGAAAATTAAATTTATTATTTCAAGGATAATGGAATAAGCACTCATGTGCTTTTTTTTACATCCAGTCCCCATGTGTATGCTGTTTTGTAAATGTTGTCATCCATTCCCACTGGCACACAATGGCCTTATCTTCCGAAAAGCAGAACAGGTTTTAATGTGTGCTCAAGATGTTCTGTGTGGTTCACACATGGGACCTCGGTTTATAGTCTCAAACGAAGGACTTTTGGAAGGGGGAGTGGAGTCTGCACTGATGTTAACTCCAGGGGAAAAATCCTCTTGAACGGAATTCAACCCAAGTCAGATCACAAGCGCAATGTTCTTATCATTACATTCACTCATGACATGCCATACACAGTTTAACATCAAACATATGCTTGCTTACACACACACACACACACACACACAACACATTTTCAATCCGCTAACATTCATTCATGATAACATACAAAAAAGGTGTTATGTTTTTGACATTTAATTTTTTTTTTTAAGCATTCAATCACTAATAATTGTTCACAACTTCAAACCAATCTTCACTTATTCTTTATTAAAAAAAACAAAAACCCACCTTAAAACCAACCAATCAACCAACCAACAGCAAACAAACATGCGTCATCAAGGCAACAGAACCGGCAGACTATTGTACCTCAATCGCTCAGCAAAGTCAACACAACAAGCCTACGCCATGCTCACATTTCGACAATGGCCAATGAGTTTGTCTGTCAAAACAACGGTACTCGCACTATATACCAACACTCTCTCCCAAATCTTCGCTTCAGTCATGCTGTGCATTCACCACATCCAGCCTCCAACACTCGCAAAGGCTTGTTCAACCGCACCACTTGTTACCGTACGTAAACTCACGCAAAGTAAAATTCTCTGTACACGTATCGTTTTACATATGGTTCATCACAGCAATACAAAATGCCTTCAAGTGTTTGTATCATACCGCAAGCAAATCTGACTTTTCATCTCATTTCACTGTTGTTCTTTTGGGGGGGGGTTTCTCATTTATTCCAAAGCATTCTTCATGTCATTTTACTTTTCAAACTTATCAAGCTCCCTTTTATATATTTTTTTTTAAAACAAACAAACAGAAAACCCCAGCATGCAAAACTCTCACAAACTGGATTCTGATTAAAACCGCACACACATGCAAGCATCCACATATTTGCTGTAACTGAATAAACAAAACATATTCTTCTTTTACCACTAGAACTGACCACTGGATATAATCGCCTATGATGCAAACTCATCATCAACTTGAGCCGAAGACAGACATTTACAAAAAAAAAGAGAAATGACATAATGTCAATCTTGCAACAAAAGAAAAACTACGTAACAACTTTTTTTTTCTCCCACATAGAATATATGCCCCACGAGGAAAATCCACGATCAAAAACAAAAGAGAATTTTTAAAATGTCCAAAACTGAAATAAACACACTAAGTAAAGTAAATATAAATAACAAGTTTTAATAACGAAATGAAAAATATTTACCCCCAAAATTGCTTGACAGCCACACTTAAACAAAATAACAGAAACATGAAAAATATCACCAAACTGAATCAAAATAACAGAAATATAATAAACAAAAAAAATTACCAAACTCAACAAAATAACAGGAACATAACAAAAAATATTACCTAACAGTTGGCCAAATTCAAACAACAGAAACACCATAAAAAAGGTGTTGCCAAACAGAATCAAAATAACAAAAATGCAAGTAAAACCTGATGCTTTCTTGTCACCGCACTGAAATAAACTTCTCAGCTGCAAATGTCAATCCCACCAGACTTTCCAGTTTCCCACAAACTTCCCATCTCCCACAAACTCTCCCACAAACTTTCCAGTCTCCTCCCACCAACTTTCCAGTTTCTCACAAGCTTTGCCTCAAGTAATGGGATGCAGGTGACTTTAGTCCATCAGTTTCATTGACTTTTTAGTCCATCAGTTTCATTGACTTTAGTCCATCAGTTTCATTGACTTTAGTCCATCAGTTTCATTGACTTTAGTCCATCAGTTTCATTGACTTTAGTCCATCAGTTTCATTGACTTTCATTGACTTTCGTGTCATGCAAAGCAAAGGGCAAAAGGTGAATCAACATTTTGGCCGTAACACACCCGCCCAGAACAGACTGGCCGTGGGGTGGATTCCAATTTGGTCATACCTTCCCCTATCCAGCCATTAGACCATAAATGGGTGGTCTGGGCGCTAGTCTTCTGGGTGAGACAACAAACTGACATGAATTCCAGATCCAACATACAGTTGGTACATGATGTTAAAAAAAGAAACCCACAGCAACAAAAGGGTCAGTCATCTGTGGCAAAATTCTGTTTGGGCAAAAAAAAAACTAACCTGAACACTTTCATGATGTAACAAAATGCATTCCTAGACATAAAAACAGAAGAAAAAACTGAGGTGGTGATGCATTCTTCCCACAGAGAGAGAGAGAGAGAGAGACAGAGAGAGGGAGGGAGGAGAGAGAGAGGAGAGATGAGAGAGAGAGAGGAGAGACAGAGAGGATGCAGAGAGAGAAAAGAGAGAGTGAAAAGAGTGAGAGAGAGAAAAGAGAGAGAGAGAGAGAGTCAGAGAGCGAGAGAGAAGAGAGAGAGAAGAGAGATGAGAGAAGAGCGGCCTGAATTTCCTGCAGAGAAACTGGACACCATGGAAAAGGATATCACATGAAGGATGCAAGCCGGTAAATGTGCTGCACACATTTTCACTCTAAACAGACCCCTCCCTTGAGAAATACTTCGTAGTCCCCCCCCCCGCCCCCTCTCAACAAAACCGTAACAGACAATTACAAACGTTTGTTGAACAGCAAGGGAAATACAGTAAATATAGTTGCATATAAACATGAATGTTAAATACACATCGCATGCAAGCATCCACACTTAAAACACACACACACAATTTGGAGACACATACATACATGCACACAAAGCACACAGTTGCATACAAACATGAATGTTCAACACACACACACTTGTGTACATACACATACACAATGATTAACTACACTCACTCACACACACACATGTATACACTCACGCACGCACACAAGCGTATTCTAGTGCCATAAACGTATCATCAAAACTGTTCAATCTCCAATACTGTGAAAAGTTGGCTGCACTAAGATTGGTCAAAAACATCAAACAAGCAGGCAGATAGTATCCATTCTCAAAAACATACATGCATCACTCTCTCTCTCACACACACACACACACGCGCACGCACGAACACATGCATGCATAACTACAAACCACACACATGCGCGCGCACACACACACACACACACAGAGGATTTTCATATTATCAACTTGTGTCATTAAACTGGCTCAAATAACATACTATCGGGAAGAAAAAACAACAACAAATCTCCACATCTTTGCACCCTCAAAACAATGAACATCCCCAACAATCCAACCAGCCACAAACAAGAATCAAAATCCCGCAACGCCAAACAAAATTGTTACCGGGTAATTAATTAATTAATTAATCAAGCTAGTTAACCATTTCTTCTAACATCATCACTTTGTTGTTCTTTTCTCAAAACACTCCTGACGAAGACTCCATAAACAGACTTCAGCACCCGAGCGAAGGTTCAAGAAAACACAAGGGCCACACAGACACACACACACACAGACACACACACACACAGACACCACACACACACAGACACACACACACACAGACACACACACAGACACACACACACACACACACACACACAGACACACACACACAACACACACAGAGTAAGCAGACACTTTGAAATCTCCCATCCCTTATTTCATGACACCCAAAATAAAAATTAAAAAACGAAAGAAAGAAAAAGAAAGGTTCCAGCAGAAAAATAACATACTTTACTTTACTGTTTTTGGTCGGGGGGGGGGTGGGGGGGGGTTGTGTGTGTTCCTCGGCTAGAGCTCAGAGGTTCACCAATGGGGAGATTTAGCGTATGCCACCATGTTTGCCCACTATGAAGGTAGCCACATTTCGACGTTGCTGATACTTTACTGTACTGTATTGTGCTGTGCTATGCTGTACTACACTATACTATACTGCCACAGCACTGCACTATACAGTACTGTACTGTGTGGTACTGAACTGTCTTGTAAAACAAATAACTGCATCGTACCGTGTAATCTAGGGGTTTGGGGGGTTGTTTTTTTTTGCACAAGCCATTAAACATTCTGTTTGAACCTTTTTCTTTTGTATTTGTTGTTGCATTTTCCTTTTATATATAAAAAAATAAAATAACGAAATAAACTATAGGATGAAAATGTCCGACCTAAACAAAGACAACGAGGCAGAGTGAAATGAAATGAAAATCTCAGAAAAGATAGGATGAAAGTTTTAACTATTAAAAGAAAATAGCAACAAAAATGGCAATATATTATACGTCAAACAACTTGGAACAAGACAACAATTAGCATCTAAATCCAAGATTCTACATATAAATCAGCACATACCTAACATCGCACACGCACACACACACACACACGTGCACACACACAAACCCTATCCAAAAGAGTGGGTCGGTTAGGGCCAGTAGTGTGGACGACACCCAAAAATATAACCCAGCATGCACACAAAGCTTACTGGGCTACGCTGTTGGTGCTACCCCTGCCATGGTGTGACATGTGTGTGTGTGTGTCCACAAAACAGTCATTCTGCTGTGACATCTCTTTGGGGGAGGGAAACTCAAAAATCACTACAGTGGACCCCACTTATAAGGACCTCCGATATAAGAACCATCGCTTATAGGAACACCCAAAAGCATGTCCCTGCCAAAGTTGTTCTTTGTGATCACTTATTAAAACTCGCATAAAAGAACCCTCTGATATAGGAACCATCGCCTATATGGACAGCACTTGCAAGGTCCCCACACGAACTTCCCTCGGATATAAGAACCGAAAGTAGGAATTATCATTTCCAGGAAGTCAGATTATTCCGTTAAAAGAACCCTCGCTTGTAAGAACACCATTTGCTTGTTCCCGACACGACCTCCCCTCGGATATAAGAACCGAAAGTAGAAGTTATGCTCGTTTTGTTACCGGTATGAGTCACTTCCAAGAAATTTTCTTCCAGAAAGGCATGATGGCGGAACGTAAGAGAAAAGCATTGTCTCTCAAACAAAAAGTAGAAATTATCAGGGAGGTCGAGCGGAACCCTCACAAAAGCAAAAGTCTCATCGCTGATGAAATGAAAGTTCCCAGGACGACTTTGCTCAATATTGTAAGAGAAAAAGCCAAATACATTGGGCAGTTTGAAAGCGGCAGGAATGATATTTCCAGAAAGCGTGCAAGAGGCTCCGGGCATGGCACTGTTGACACTGCTTTGTTGGAGTGGTTTTCTGTGAAAAGGTGAGCTCTCTCTCTCTCTCTCTCTCTCTCTCTCTCTCTCTCTCTCTCTCTCTCTCTCTCCCCCTCTCTCTAATTCATTCAGACAGCTACTGTTACATACGTTCTAGTGTTATTTGATCGGTGGATCGGTGGTCTAGAGGTAACGCGCCTGTCTAGAAAGCGAAAAGTCCGGGTCTGAAGTGTGCGGCGGTTCGTACCCCGTTTGGACCGGAAATTTTCCCCCCATCCATTAGACCATGAGTGGTGGTCTGGGCGCTAGTCTTTCGGATGAGACAATAAACCGAGGTCCCGTGTGTTACACATAATTATTTAGCGCACGTAAAAAAAAACCACGGCAACAAGAGAGTTGTCCCTGGCAAAATTCTTAGAAAAAAGCCACTCTGATAGGGAAACAAATACAGCTGCAGAAAAAAAAAAAAAAAGGGGTGAAAGGGTGGCGCAGCGCTAAGTGGCGACGCGCTCTCCCGCTCTCCCCGGGGAGAGCAGCCCGAATTTCATGGAGAGAAATCTGCCGTGACTTAAAGTGGTATGAAATAAAATCTGAGCGCTTTGATTTGTTGCTTTACAAGATTCAGCGCTATATAAATTCCATACATTATTATTATTATTTGAATTGAATTCATGTTTTTGTTTGCAATACACCAAAAACGTAAACGAGATTGCATCGAGATATTCAACTTTTAAACCCAACCAGCAAGTTCCATTGCATTGATGCATAAACAAGCAAGAAGTTGCCGTGGACACACACACACACACACACACACACACGTATGCACGCACACACACACACACACCTCACACACACACACACACACACACACACAGACCATTAGAGGCCGATATACAACTCTTTTTAGCTTGTCCACACTATTTTCTTCTTTCTTCGGTTATAAGAACACACACTTCCACAACTGACCTTATAACCGAGGTTATGCTTATAAGGACCCTCGCTTATAAGGACACCAGAATGCTTGCCCCTGCGGTGTTCTTATATTAGAGGTCCTGAAAATACAGTTGGAAAGGGTAAAGAAACTGGAGTTGGAAAGGGAAGGGGGGAGAAGACAGGGCAAAAAGGGGTACGGCTGGGTGGGGGAAGAGACAAGGGGGGAGGGAGAATCAGGCCTGTACATACAAGATTAACTTGCTACCTGAGAAATCAGGTAGAATCATAACACACACACACACAAAAAGGAACTACCTGAGAAAGAACTTGTAACGAATTGTCGCACCAGGAACAAACATACTGCATTGCCACTAGACACACACACACACTGAGCAGGAAACATGCCTTGCTTCTGTTATACTGAAGCATACAGTAATATACATCTTGAACTGTTTTCACTGTTTATCTAACTGCTAGACATATGTATGCAGCTAAACTACAGTCATACCGTTAATAATGCCCAACACAATAAATATGTTATTGGGTTGTTTTTCAGTTAACAAATATAAAAAAGTGACATACCAACCAAAAAAAAAGCCCTATGCAACTAAACAGAGCATAACAAACTACTACATTCACAACCAAATGAACACAAGAGATAGAGGAAAAGGAAGAAAAAAACAAACAAACAAAAACCCCACAAGAAACAAAACACCAAAGAAAAAAGAGAACACTGGTTTTCTTTTTAAAGTGCAATCAGTGTTATGTTTGTTCATTCTCAATGCTGATCCCCCATCTAGATAATAAGTACATCATTACATGTGCGTTTGTAAGCAACATTCCTCTTTTGGCCGACTTTACAGCAGGAATGTTCATCTCTTTTATTACATTATGATATTATTATATTATATTATATATTATAACTGAAGTTGTGTCAGGCAGTGGCATGGAAACTGCAGCCCTGAGATGTCCAGACATTTCTGTCCAAAACCTTGACCATTCATTTTCTCACTTAGATCACGCAAGACAAGACGCATTAAAGCTTCAGCGACACTTGACTCTCACATTCTTAGCACATGTACAACAACAACAACAAGTTTCAAAAGAACATATATACCTGAACATTTGTTTTCTCAGCCTCCACACTGCACAGGTTTGTTTTCATTGGTGTTGGGCATTCCCCAGCTTAACATCTTGAAGGGTCACCCAGAACATGCACTCTGTCTGTCTCACTCATCCCACCTGGGAATCAGTGAGACTGCAAGCACACACTGGATGACAAGCTTGCTAAGCCTAACGCCTCTCTTTCGATTCACTCATGGGATTTATTTTCATTGGGGTGAGGCTCGTATTGTTGAAGATATGATGATATTGTGAATATTCTGGATCTGCATCTCATAAGAATATTTCCCTTCCCTTCATATTGTTTATAGCCCCAACAACCACAGAGGCCACATTCCCTTCCTCCCTCCCACATGAAAATGTTATCACCCAATGTCTAAAACTTGTCAGGAAATGTTCAGCAGGAGGCATACCACCACGACACACACCACACCTCTATCCTTTACCTGTCATCAGCCACACAGCTTGCTCAGCAAGTCACTGATGATGCCCGTGTTCGAACGCATGCAGAACATCTTGCGCACACGTTAAATCCTGTTCCGCTTTTCGGAAGAGTAGGCCATTGTGTGCCGGTGGAAACAGATGACAAAATTTACAGAACCGCATACACACGGGGACAGGATGTAAAAAAGCACACGAGTGCTTATTCCATTATCCTCGATATAAAAGAATAAATAAAAAATAAAATAAATAAATCAGTCCCAAACAGCACTCCCACCTCAACATCCCAGAGGCCACTCAGTATACACGCTGTGTCTCACTCATCACATCTCCCCCCACCCCCTCCCCCCACTACCCCCCAGGAATACCAGGGGCCTGTCAGTATAAATAGCATCGCCCACTATCTAGAAATTCTATACTAGGAATTCCCTCTTTTCTATCCCTCTCTTTTGTTTCTGCCTTGTTCCTTTTCTTCCTGTCACCTACTCCTTGTCTATTTTCTGCTTGTATGGGTCCATTCTCCTGCCTTTTTTCCCCAGAAAGACTTAAAAGATAACGACTCTCTCCCATGTCAAAGTTGGATGTGCTGGGCCCGACTTGTCAGGTGCCTGACAGCAGCGCAACACATTTTTTGCTCACATGACGGACAAGAATAGATAAGCACTGTCTTGAGCATTCAACGACGATGAAGATGAAGATGAAGAACTCCTCATGTCTAGGAGATGGATACTACATACTAGATGACAGCTTTGCAGGCATGTATGATGGATACTACATACTAGATGACAGCTTTGCAGGCATGTATGATGGATACTACATACTAGATGACAGCTTTGCAGGCATGTATGACTTGTCCAAGTATCTTGGCACCATAAAACCAGCCATACTCCTTCGGATTTGACTATAAACCGAGGCCCCTTGCGCACATGTTAAATCCTGTTCTGCTTTTCATAAGAGTAGGCCATTGTGTGCGGGTGGGAACAGATGATAGAATTTACAGAACCGCATACACACGAGGACTAGATGTAAAAAAGCACATAAGCGCTTTTTCCATTATCCTTGATACAAAAGAATAAAATAATAATTTTTTTCTAAAAAATTTAAATAAATACTCCGACTTTTGGAGGATTTTTTTTCTCTCTCTCTCCATGAAAGGCAAGTGCAGGTTGCTATGCTAAGAACTTGCCATGGCTGAAGGCAGTCTGAACACAGCCAGCATAAATACAGTCTACCTGTTCTACGTATTCTACATGTAGAACACACACATTCTACATTCTGCAGGCCTCGGCGCTTAGCTTGCGTCACACGAAGGGCGGTCAAAGCTTTTGGTCAGGGCCTGGTCAATGCATTCTGTTTCACTCCCAGGCTGAGTTGTTTGCCGACTGCAGTCTCACACACCCTGACAAATTACTGACAACCCAAACATGACAATAAGCTGCCTTGAATTAAACACAAACAAACACAAACTCTCTACGATTCTTCCGTTTCACGCTTTGTTTTTGGATAATTTTTTTAATCAAATTTTCTATTATTTTTCTGACTAACAACAAATTGTTTCGCCATGAATAGCATTATCCGTGAGTAGCTAGTGCTTGTCATCTCAATGCGCTGAAACGATCTCGCATCAACACAAGTACATTCCGTCTCTTGAACCATCAGAAAAAAGTGACGTGTACAACAAAATCTCTCACATAAAGAATAAACAAAACAAACCCATGTGTAAACAGTATATTAAAATCACTCGTAATGTAAAAACTGTACTTCAACATCCAGTCAGTACCACAAAACAGTAATCTTCAAATTCCTGTACAGTTCACAAATTTCTATTTGACTGGCTGGCAGTTCTGCTCTCTCTCTCTCTCACTCAAGGAAATATTTGTTTGTGTGTGCATGCACACGCACACACACACACGCACACACACACATTTGCATGCACACACTTCCTTCACCTATCCCACAGTCCCGACTGTGGGGGCACCACTGAAGATTTTGCAACACACACATGTACATACAAACGCATACATGTATACACATACATACATGCACACTTGCATACACACTTGTAAACGTATCAGTATTACACACACACATGTACATACAAACGCATACATGTATACACATACATACACGCACACTTGCATACACACTTGTAAACGTATCAGTATCATACACACACAAACACAATCATACACACACAAAAACACACACACATCACACACACAAAAACACACACACACTCTCTCTCTCTCACTCATGACACATACACACACGTGTAAGAGTGTGTGCACACACACACACACACACAGAGACACATTGCATGTTGTAGGCACTATTCATCAGTGCCCAGTCAAATCCATCCCTCACTTAACCCATGGAATCTACGTATTACGAAAACCACCACACTACGTCAGTGGTATGTATCATTCACTTCACCTACATTTTAAAAAAATTTCAACTTATAAAATAAAAGATTCAGTTCATTGTTTTGACGCCGAAACAATATTTCAGCACATCCGCCCTAAAAATCCAATAAAATCAGGGCATGTCATGCCAAAGAAGAAAAAACAAAACCAACAAACCCCCATAAAAAACCATGAACCTTCTATCAGAGCGCTGATGGTTTTCAGACTACAATGTAAGGTTTGATTTTTCTAGTATCAATGCAACACTGTTGAAATAGTTCTGTTATCAGGGTTACACGTCTGAGTCAGTATTAAGTTGCAACAGCTGTACACACCAGATCATACATGCGTACTTCATGTGTGGACACACTTGCACATATGTATTTTATATAAATTTATAAACACACACACACACACATATAATGTACACATTCATGAATACACACACACAATTATTTTATGCATGAACACATGTAAAGTATCCAGACATGAATCCAAGCATGCATGCGAACATGCACACACATGATACATGTGCACACATGCACGCACACCTAATTACAATCACAATATTCTTGCCACTGGCCAGCCCTATGCTCAGCTAAGAGTCAATCCCTTGATTTAATGGTAAACCACACGCGCGTGCAACCGCACACACACACACATGTACACATTCATGAATACACACATGTACACATTCATGAATACACACACACACACACACACACACACACACACACACATGTACACACACACACATGTACCCACACACACCCACACACCGAGTGTCAGTCAAGTCTCTCACTCCATCCATGGCCAGGGCAAAGAGAGCAGGTGATCAGGGAGAGGTCAGCACAGCGACCAACACCAGTCAACCGTCCAGCGGCGGACCCAGGTAAACCATGGAGATTTCCGTGTTTCCGTACACAGCAGAAACTGCGGGGTACAGATGAGCATCTGGCAAACCGCGGAAAGCAACGCCTGTGCAACATAGAGAACAGCTCGATCAGTCCAAACCTGTCACCAAAAAAACAAAAAAACAAAAAAAGGTAAAGGTGTCCTATAAAGGAGTGAGGTGTCAGACCTCAACTTCTCTAGGGGCCAGAATATTGAGGGCGGCGCCCATCTCCTCTCCCTCGCTGCTTTACCTTCCCTGACCCTAAAGAGGCAGGTACCCATTTACAGCTGGGTGAACTGGGGACTGTACTGAAGCCAAGGCGCGCAAACGGTCACCCATCCAACTGGTAACCACGCTCGACGCTGCTTAACACTGGCTGGGGGAAAGCGAGTGCTCTGACCACTGAGGTATCCTAAACATGTACTGTATGATATATTGCAAAGTAGTATGGTTAGAATTCTTTTGAGGGCAGGAGGGAGGAAGATGTTGAGGCAGACACAGCATCAAAGAAACATGAACAAGCTTTGGTATGTCTGTGCTAAGTAGTGCAAAAAGCTGTTCAAGAGAGACCTATTTTGAAGATCTATCTATAGATGCACTCCAAATGTCCACCAATGTCAATGACCATCCAGGTCCAGGGGATGATAATGATGATGATGATGATGATGATAATGATAATCTGATATAAATTTGCTATTACAGCAACAGCATTTGAAAGAGAGAGAGGCACACCTACTAAATATCTCAAAATCAGAATTGTCAAAAGTTCACTGATCTGGCCTGTACTGCTGTATGGGTCAGAAGCCTGGACTCTGCGAAAACTGGAAGGAGACAGAATAAACACAGCCAAAATGTGGTTCTACAGGTGACTTCTACGAGTCAAACGTCCAGACAGAAGTTCTAACAAATGAAAGCATTCTTCATTTCTGGATGAACTCTAATGCAAAAACAAATGTTAGCTGAAACTGATAAGCTTAGACTGACATACGATGGTCATGAATGCAAACAGAAACACACAGACAAGTCTGATGATGACAGTTCTAAAACTAAGGTAAGGGTAAGTCAGGCTGAGGGCAAAAGGAAAAGAGGCAGACCACCAACATCCTACATTGCCAACATCACAGAGATCAGTGGTCTGGGAGGAGGGCTACAGGAGATGGTAGAACTCAGAAGAGACAGACTGAGAGATAGATGGTGAACCCTGGTGATGGCATTGCAAGGAACTCCTAACGACAACCGATGGAAACAGGGTGGTTTTTTTAAATTTTATTTTAAACCGAGTAAGGTGTGAACAATCAAATCAAACTATAATTGGATCATTCTATATTTTGTTCTTTAACAACTTATACTTCGCCATGAGGTATCATATTGTAAGTCTGTACTGTGTACAGAATTCAATTTACATACACATGACACAGTCAAGCGCGTAATTTCTCATGGCAAAATCTGAACAGATCTTTCAGAAAAGATAAGAAATCAATCTGAAACAATGTAAAGTACACTTTATCATCACAACTGTGAAAAGACGTTAAATGAATTTGAACTTTATTATTGCACTAATTTGACGAAATCTGTGGTCTCGCACATGGTTTTAAAAATGAAGTTTCTAACACAGAGTTCAATTTAACCCACTATCAGTATCACATCATTTCTCTTCACAAAATGGTATCAAATTGCTCTTTTCACTTTCAGGAAGATCCAGGCATGAATCAGACTAAGAGTGTGTGTGTACAGTGTGTTGTGTATATGTGTGTGTGTGTTATGCGATGTGTGAGTGCATACAGTTTGGGTCAGTGATTGTTTTCTCTTTGTTTTAGGGTTTTTTTTAATATGTCTAATCCTGATCAAATTTAACTTACCTAAAAACTCATAATTTTTTTCAAAGGCTAACGTGTTGTCTTCACAGTCCAGTATCACTCGTATTCTCTCCCCCACCTGCACAATACACATCATAAATTATTTAAACTTAAGTATTCAGCAAACAGAACTTTTGATAAATTTACTTCACACAATCTTGACAATGTCTAAATCACATGCAAATTCCATCTTGCATTATTATGTCATAATAATTTCTGATTTATTAGTATTCATTAGCCATGCAGCTCATACTAGTTAATCACAGCGCAGTCAGTGTACATGTAATGTATGTATACATGTTTGTATTCCTACCTTTACATGAACCTAGTCCAGAGTGATGGTAGAAATGTTTACAACAAGTCCTGGCTTGATTTGGCTGATATCTCAGGGGATCTCTTGACTTTCATCTTTTTAAGGAGTCTTCGGGAAAGTGTACATAGTGAAACTTTTGAGCAGTGTATGTTAGTCATAAGGCAAAGCTGCCCAGGCACAGCCTTTCTGTTTCTTCTTTTCCATGTTGCAGATTGCATGTTCATCCATACCACTGGCCATAACTGACCCACTCTTCTATAGAATTTAAAGCTATGTTTTGATACGTATATGTAAAAACACATCATTATGCTTGTATTCATTTCAAGGACTTCAATTTATGGAACCTTGCAAATGAAGAATTTGCAGGGGAAGGGAGTTGTCAGAACCAATATTCAATATAACGTGTGAACCTATGTAACTATGTCACTATGTCAGTGAGTATGTGGGAGCTGATGAGTCACAAAATTCATAAAAACCGGACGCACACAGTGACTGCAGATATTATAAAAAAAACCTGCAACTTGCACACAAGTGCTTTAAATAACAAATCATTAGCCTCAAACTAAAAGCCTTAAAAATAGGATGAAAATGTTCAACTCCCAATTACAAAGGGGAAATCTGCTCAAGTGGACATGTATGTGATATATCTCAGGTGTGACTTGAATGAACTCACACACCCAGGAGTGTCCAATTGTAAAACCTTTTTTACCCACATTTTGTGAGCAGTCTGTGGAAACTGTTTTTAAAAATCCAAAATTAGCCTTTGCCATTGTTAAATGTCTATTGCACAGCCCAGTAGAGTATTTGTTGCAGTTACTTTATAATTGTTTCAAGTTAACAATCTGTTGAATTTAAATTTTTGCTCATGTTTAAGATTCCCTCCCCCCCCTTCCTTTTGATTGCATGAAAATTCCAACACACTTGTTACCTAATCAGTCTTTTCTCTATCCATTCCCTTCTAGTTCCACTACATTTTCCACATCCCTCGTCCAATATCACTGAGTGTGAACAGACGTTAAATTGAAGACAACAACAACAACAACAACACCCAGGAAACTGTTACGTCACAAATCCAAAGCTGTAAGCTCTAGCCCATCTAGTCCCCCCCCCCCCCCCCCCCACCCTTTTCCCCTTTGGCTTTAGGTTCATTATTATAAATGTTCAAACTTTATAAACACATACCCAGCAGGTTTGGGGCTTTTTTCATTTCTTGGCTAGAACTCCAACAGTCTGCGGTTCACCAATGGTGAGATTTTGCGATGGAACTGTTGTTAACAACCACCATTGCATTAATAATTAAGGTAGCCGCATTTCAACTTTGAGGATGTGTCTAAACATAAGTCAACACCTGTGTGCATGTATTTATTTTTAAACTATTGTCAATGTCATCTATGCCTACCACTGTACCAGCATGGAATGGCATACTCTCCCTAAAGGAGGAACAAGGATGGGTTTTTTCACGTGTCCACAAGATGTTCTGCATGCATTCGCACTCAGGGCCACAGTTTAGAGTTTATAGTCTCATCCAAAGGACTTTTGCCATTTTAGGGGAGCATTGTCAGTACAGGGTAAAATTCCCTAAAATGGGCACTTCCGTAGTGGCTCCATCCCAGGTCATCAGATCATGAACACAGCACTCTAACCACCCCACCTACTCAGCATATCATAGTCGCAGTGGCTGGTTGATCAACTTGATACAGTACACTCCATATAGTCCCTATAAGTCCAGTGGGACTCTAATAGAATACAATCACTGAATAAAATCAAACCAATAGCCTGGAAATACTCAGCATACCACCACACACAAGCAAGCGATTACACTTGAGGTTTTTTAATTCTGCTACTGTCTCAGTGTCTGGGTCATTCTTATAGTTTTAATGAATGTCCTCATTCTGAACACCACCACTCACAAAAATATTACCAATCCATGAGTTTGTAAAATATTGACATGTGGATGATATGCTGGGTATTGCACTCACCGACTCACTTACCACTAAGTACAAGAAATAAATTCCAGGATTTAGAACACCGACTCCTGAGCAAAAATAACTCTGGCTACTCTAATAATGTGGGCAGGCCTCTGAAATCATGTACATTCTTAAGCCTCCTCGCCACCTACACCTAACCCCAAATTTGCATAATCAGCTAACAATAACATCATTTGTACACACATTCCCTGATCAGTGATCATGAACTGTTGTACTCAATACTGTCTATTGTACATCATTACATGCACACAGTGTGCGAGTGCAAGTGTGAGCGTGTGCACTGTGTACACTACATGTGTGAGTGTGTAAACTGTGTATGTGTTTCATTCAAATAATTATATGTATTATTCTTTTATTTCGAGGATAATGCCTTAATGGAATAAGCCCTGTGTGCTTTTTTACATCCAGTCCCCGTTTGTATGCAGTTTTGTAAATGTTGTCATCAGTTCCCACAAGCACACAATGGCCTACTCTTCCAAAAAGTATATCAGGTTTTAACGTCCTTCAGATGAGACTATAAACAGAGGCCCCATGTTCGAATGCATGCAGAACATCTTGCGCACATGTTAAATCCTGTTTCGCTTTTCGGAAGAGTAGGCCATTGTGTGCCAGTGGAAACATGACAAAATTTACAAAACCGCATACACACGGGGAATGGATGTAAAAAAAAAGCACATGAGTGCTTATTCCATTATCCTCGATATAAAAGAATAAATAAATAAATAATAAATAAATAAATAAAAATAAAACGTGTGCACAAGATGTTCTGCATGCATTCGCACACGGGGCCTCAATTTATAGTCTCACGGGGCCTCAATTTATAGTCTCATCCGAAGTCCTGACTTTTGGGGAGAGTGGAGTCGGCACTGATGTTAACTCCAGAGGAAAAATCCTCTAGAACAAGATTCAAACCCAGGTCAGGAGGTCACGAATAGATCACTCTAACCACCAGGCTATCCCATCCACATGTCACCGTGTGTCAAGTCAAATTTTTATTTCCTGATGGTACACTGAATAAGCAATGATTTGCTTTTTTTTTTTATCAAGACACCTATCTAGGAAAAAAACTTGATCTGTGTGTGTGTTTGTGTGTGTTTGTGTGAGTGCGCGTCAGTGTGTGTGTGTTCGTCACTGTGAGTGTGATTTTCCATTATTTTCTAGATGATTATAATAAATGAGTGAATGTGTCTAAGATATATATAATATAGTGGGTCACCTGTCTTCCTTGAATCATGTGGTAACCCCCCCCCCCCCCCCCCCCCCAAAAAAAAAAAAAAAATCCAAAAAAATCAGGTCACTGCTCATACCTGGTACTTGGGAGCATTGTTCAACATGGGGTAATTTCCCTGACTGTCCCCATTGTGAATTAACAAATTGTCCACCAAATTCCAGCCCCAACTCTGTGAGTCTGCCCCAATTAAGGGGGTATAACCTTGATTCTGTGTGGAAGCATATTGTGTTGCCAGCCCTATCATCGCCACTGTTCCAAGCGGACCCTCCCACCACACTTCCCAACAGTGCCGTCCTGTCCGAAACCCGATCTTTCCCCGAGCCCCATCTGTACTCTGCGCAACTGGACACCGATGAACTGTGAAGCCGTTGGGTTTGACGTAAATGTTTTTGGAGCAGTCATTCGGGTTCCAAGCGTGATAGAACGCGCGTAGTTTGGCTTTGTAAGTAGGCACATTGCTCAAAATATCCGACTTCAACGCTTCTTCCGCCAGTTTTCTCACACAGTGCAGACGCCATACATCATTGTTTTCATCATTCAAACATTTGTACCAACTTTTACACACTAATGAGCAGTTGCGAAGATCTGAAATATCTAAGTAGGAGAAGAACGATTCCAACACATGATGTGGTAACTTCGCAGCCGCCATTGTAGTTGTTGGACTTGAGGAGATCTTACGAGATAATACGAGATAAGTACTTCCTGGGAGTTCTTATTACCAAAAGAGTATTTCTAGAGTTATACAAAACACTTAGGGACTTAAAACTGTCGATGTGGTGTAGATTTTTTAATCAAGAATTTAACAGTCATGAGGATACCGATATGTGTCCCTCTGGTCTTTAGTGAAACAACTTTCTTTCATTAGTCTCAAATGGTTGTCTGCTCATTTATTTGCATATTGATTCAAAGGTCAAAGGGTAATAGCCGAACAGTTTGCTTTCCATTTTTCCCAAGTTTGAATATTTTGGGGCACCTTATGTGTGCACTGAATGCATGAGGCAAACATAAGGGTTTGAACTCCTTCTGCAGCCAACGGGATGGGGACGGGATAGCTCAGTGGTCGGAGCACTCGCTTTCCCCCAGCCAAGTTAAGCAGCGTCGAGCGAGGTTACCAGTTGGATGGGTGACCTTGGCTTCAGTACAGTTCCCCCAGTTCACCCAGCTGTAAATGGGTCCTGCCCTCTTTAGGGTCAGGGAAGGTAAAGCGGCGAGGGAGAGGAGATGGGCGCCGCCCTCAATATGCTGGCCCTCGAGAAGTGAGGTCTCTGACGCCTCGCTCCCCTACGACCTTATAGGTTATGGGGCTCCTTTACCTTTACCTCCTTTACCTGCAGCCAACATCAACGTGTGATAACTATATACATCACCTCTACCACAGTAATAAGACAGTCACAGGTCCTAGAAAGAGTTCAGAGAAGAGCAATGACAACTTATTTTATTTCGAGGACAATGAATAAGCACTCATGTGCTTTTTTACGTCCAGTCCCCACCCGTAGGGATACATCTTAGAAATAACCCAATACTTATACTCTCACACAGTAGAAACAAAGGGAAATGACCCTTTTCAAAAGAGAAAACCAAAAACAACAAACAAATAAAAGAAAACCCTAAAAACAACAACACCCCCTCACCACCACCACCCAAAAAAACCAACCCAATCAAAACAAACAAAAAAAGAAAAAAAGAAACCAACAAAAAGAAGAAAAAAAGAGAAAAACAAACAACAATAACAACAAACCAAGAAAAATAACAGCAACCAAACTTAATAAGTCATAAAAATAAACATCTACACATTGTCAAATGGTACACACACTTGTTACATATAACAATCTATCTATCTATCTGTCCCGTAGTCTGACGACCGTGGGGGCACCCTCAAAGACTCAACAACCAGTTCCCTCCATTCCTCTCTGTTCTGCCTTTCTCAGGGTTTTGTTGAGTTCTAGGCCTGTCCATTCGCTGATGTTATCCTCCCAGCTCTTCCTTGGTCTGCCTCATGTCACAAGTTCCAAAGGACTTGCAAAGACAGTTTTACAAGGCACTGTCCAAGGAGGAAGAAGAAGAGGCAGACCAAGGAAGAGCTGTCAGGATAACATCAGCGAATGGACAGGCCTAGAACTCAACAAAACCCTGAGAAAGGCAGAACAGAGAGGAATGGAGGGAACTGGTTGTTGAGTCTTTGAGGATGCCCCCACGGTCGTCAGACTACGGGACAGACAGATAGATAGATAGTATCCTGGGTTTTCGTCAGGCAAGATAAAGATGTAGTGTGTTTTTGTCAGGCTAAATAATTAAATATCTAGAATCCTGGTGGGAGGGGGGGGGGGGGGGGGGGGGGGGTTCAGGCTAAATAATTAAATATCTAGAATCCTGGTGGGTGGGTGGGGGGGGGGGGGGTCAGGCTAAATCATTGAATATGTAGAATCCTGGTGGGGGGGGGGGGGGGGGGGGGGTTCAGGCTAAATCATTGAATATCTAGAATCCTGGTGGGGGGGGGGGGGGTTCAGGCTAAATCATTAAATATCTAGAATCCTGGTGGTGGTGGTGGAGGGGGGGGGGGGGGGTTCAGGCTAAATCATTGAATATCTAGAATCCTGGTGGGGGGGTTTTCCAGGCTAAATAATCAACATTTTTGTAATATCCTGGTTTTTTTCAGGCGGCTTTAAAAAAAAATCAAGTAACTAGTATCCTGGATTTTTAATCAGGCAAAATATAATCCTACAATAAGTATCCTGATTTTCTTTACAGGCAAAATAATCAAAGATAAAGTAACCGGGGTTTTCAGTGAGGTCTTGTTAACACAAACTGTTTAAATAACAGTCCACCCAGGGACAGGCGGGCCCACAATTATGTTGCAGTGACAATTCAGTTTATCAAACCCCAAAGTGACTCCTGAAGACAATGTAGAACTCCAATATTCAGAGTCACAGCTGCAGAGAGTGACAAACGCTGTGTAGTGTGAGTGTGTCTACTTCAAGTTATTCAGCTGGCAAGCTCAAGTTAAAGGATGGTAAATTCAGATCCTATCTTAAGAAAAACCCCTAGGGGCGAAAGTGACTGAAAAGTTCCCTTCCTTTCTTTGTGCTAATACTAGGGATGGTAGTTCTGTACTCTTGTGGCCTGTCTAATCGTATGATCTCGTGGTTAGGTTTAGATGTTTTTCGTTATTGTCTTTTCGCTTCTCTTTGTTCAAAAATGGAAGGGTTATTTCATAAGATCGTGTGTTGTGTGTGTGTGTGTGTGTGAAGTCAAAGTCAAAATTGTATTTCCAGATGGTACACTGAATAAGCAATGAATTTGCTTTTTTTTCCATCGAGCCATTTGTCTAGGAACAAAAAAACCCATCTTTTATCAATGATATTTAACTATATAATTACGACAATCCATAACAACAAAACAGTGAGAGAGAGAAAGAAGTCTAGTGCACACACACACACACACACACACACACACACACACACACACACGCGCGGCGCACGCACACACACACAACACCCCACGCACACACACATCACACACACACACACACACACACAAAACGTTCTGCCATACTGCTACAACTTTAAAAAAAAATCCACCACATCAACAACACTAACAACACATCTCAATCCTGTTGTTTTCAACAGGTTATTTTTATATATAATATATCATAAATATACATATATAACACACACACAACACACACTATATGCACGCACTATATCATCCACGCACGCACACACACACACACACACACACACACACACACACACACACACTTATAATAGAGCAGCGACAAGTTATAATCTAACAATAACAACCCCCTTTAACGGCCATTTCAAACATTTCAACCAGGCTACATTTAACAGTGACACTTTTTGTATGGCATGACACAGCTCATCATTCTAATCCACAAAAACCTGTGCATTTTCCCAGGTGTAGGGCGCCCTACCTTTGAGACTTTCCTCATGGCCTGGGGCAGTGTGTGTGTGTGTGTGTGGGGGGGGGGGGGGGGGGGGGGGCATATACTGTCACAGTTGGATGACATGGAATACTGGAGCTGATGGGATGTGGACAATGATCAGTGGTGATCAATTGTCAATTCAGACTGGACAGGGAAGGACTGAAGGGGATTCGCCACACCTGTGCTTTTCCAGGTATCTTTCAGGGACTAACCAGGTAAGTGTTGATTTCCATGATCGGCTGGTTGGCTGGTTGATTGGTTGGGTTGGGTGGATGGGTGGGTGTTTTTAAAATTTAAAAAAAATTCTTTTATATTCGAGGACAATGGAATAAGCACTTATAAGCTTTTTACATCCAGTCCCCTTGTGTATGCGGTTTTGTCATTTCTGTCATCCGTTCCCACCAGCACACAATGGCCTACTCTTACGAAAAGCAGGACAGGATTTAACGTGTGCGCAAGATGTTCTGCATGCGTTCGCACACGGGACCTCGGTTTATAGTCTCATCCGAAGGATTTAGTGTTGGTTAGTTAGCTGGTTAACTAGCTAGCTATTTAGCTGGACATTATTTTAAATCGTCAGTTGG
>CM054165.1:2287837-2322837 GCA_028751875.1 Rapana venosa | reverse complement strand
AAGTCACTCAAAAAAGAAAAAAGATCAGAGAGAGAGAGAGAGAAAGAGCGAGAGAGAGAGAGCGAGAGAGAGAGAGAGAGAGAGAGTGTGTGTGTGTGTGTGTGTGTGTGTATGTGAATGTGTGTGCATGCATGCGTGTGTGCATGCATATGTGTCTACATGTGTTTGTGATGATGACTGTCTGACATATAAGCACAAGTAACAGAAAGATGAATTAAGTAAGCAACTCCCTAAAAACGATAACAACAACAACAACAACAGGCAGCAGAAACACACCAGGGCCCACAACTCCCCCTGGTATCTATGATCTTTATCCAAACAATGTTTCAGTCATTGTTCCAGAATGACATGAGTGAATGCACCATGACTGTAAAGATACATCAAAATGCCTTCACACCCATCCTTCAGTAGCAGCATCAAGATTTTTAAATGGCAAAGCACAATAGTAAGCTCCCCCCCCCCCCCCCAAACCACCCCCCCCCCAAAAAAAAAGACCAACACAGAACAAAAACAACCAGGAGCATAACCCCCCCCCCCCCCAACCACCAAACAAAAAAACAAAAACCCCTCCCCCGAAAAAAAACAAACCCTAAAATAAGCAAACTAATAATAGCCGGCCTTAAAACAACAAAAATGCAACAACAACAACAAGATACAGATCATGCAATATCAAAGACAATAATGATAAAACACCATCATCATCATCATCATCATCACCATTATTGCAAGTGTACGGTTAAAGATTCCAAAAGGAAGGTATTCCATAATACAACAGAAAGATATTGCAGCAAATGGAAAGCTTATTATGCATGCATTTCAATGACTGATTATAATATATTATGAATGAATCAATGAAACTTTGATGAAACTATGAGAGAAAGAGAGAGAGAGAAAAGGAGAGAGAGAGAGAGAGAGGAGAGAGACAGAGAGAGACAGAGAGAGAGAGATTATACGGAAATAAAGAAACAGAGGGAGGAAAAAACGGAGAGACAAAAACAGGAAAAGAAGCATAAAAAAAGAACAAACACCCCCACCCCCACCCCAGACAGATGGACAGAAGGCAGGGAGGAATGAAAGAAGGATGGACAGAAAGGGGAAAAAAGAAAGATAGGAAGACAGACAGACAGAAAAAATAAAAAAGACACACAGAGTCAGAAAAAGACAAATAAATTTCTTTTTATAAAGCAAAGGTGTAATAAACACGACAGCTTACAGCTTCCATTCTGTCATTAATCTGAAACCATTTGGGACCAAATATGAAAAACCATGAACTGATGTTCAACTAACTTTTAGAAGAGACACACAATCAAATATAAAGCAAAACAAACATACAAAAAAAGTCAATAATGAAAGACAAGGAATCAAGGAATACATGTATTCTTAAAAAGAAAATCCCAATTCCCCACAAAACCCCACAACAACACCCAAAGCAACAAAAAAACCCAACCCTTCAAATAAACAAACTACAAAAACTACATACAAACAAAAAAACTCCAAGAAAATTCACTCTATATAGTGAAATGAAAATTTTTTGGAAAAAAAGAAAGAGAAGTATGCAATCAACATAAATCAAACAAGTAAAAACAAACAAATCCAGGTTACATGATATAATAATTATGGCACTCAGAACTACATCATGATATCAAGCAATATTATTGCAAAACTTAACATCTGAAAAATCAGGTCAACTAAGCAAAGTCTGAATGATACAGAAAGAGACATATATGTGTGTGTGTGTGTGTGTGTGTGTGTGTGTGTGTGTGTGTGTGTGTGTGTGTGTGTTTGTGTGTGTATTTTTTTCATTTATTTTAACACACAAATTTCATCTGTTAATCCTCTTTTAATCACGTAGATCTCAGATAGTTTGCACCATGGGAAGCATTCAATACACAACAACATTCCGTTTATAACGCGCAGTCTCACCAACAATGGCATAGCACTCAAAGCTTCAGGAAAACACATCAGATAAATGCTGCTTTCTACATGCCATCGAACAAACCAGAATCTTCATGATGTAATCAAAGTCTTGATAACAGCCAATGTCTTCACAATATAGCCAAACTTGACAAACACTTTAGTGAAGGTTTTGATAACATATTGACATAGCCAAAGTGACAACAAAGCCAAATTCTTAATAATAGAGCCAAATTCTTGACAACATAGCTAAAAGTCTTAACAACATAGCCAAAAGTCTTGACAACATTGCTAACAGTCTTGACAACATAGCCAAAAGTCTTGACAACATAGCCAACAGACTTGACAACATAGCCAACAGTCTTGACAACATAGCTAACAGTCTTGACAACATAGCTAAAGTTGACAACATAGCTAAAGTCTTGACAACATAGCCAATCTCTTGACAACACAGCCAAAAGTCTTGACAACATAGCTAATCTCTTGACAACAAAAGTCTTGACAACATAGCCAATCTCTTGACAACACAGCCAAAAGTCTTGACAACATAGCCAACAGTCTTGACAACATAGCCAATCTCTTGACAACAAAAGTCTTGACAACATAGCTAACAGTGTTGACAACATAGCCAAACTCTTGACAACAGAGCCAAAAGTCTTGACAACATAGCCAACAGACTTGACAACATAGCTAAAGTCTTGACAACAAGGCTATAAAAAATCTTGATATACAAAAATTTTGACAAACAACACAAAGTCTTGACAACATAGCCAAGCTAAGGACAACACAGCCAAACAAAGGACAACACAGCCAAACAAAGGACAACGTAGCCAAAGGACAACACAGCCAAACTAAGGAAAACTCAGCCAAACTAAGGACAACGTAGCCAAAGGACAACATAGCCAAACTAAGGACAACATAGCCAAACTAAGGACAACATAGCCAAACAAAGGACAACATAGCCAAACAAAGGACAACATAGCCAAACTAAGGACAACATAGCCAAACAAAGGACAACACAGCCAAACTAAGGACAACATAGCCAAACAAAGGACAACATAGCCAAACTAAGGACAACATAGCCAAACTAAGGACAACATAGCCAAACTAAGGACAACATAGCCAAACAAATGACAACATAGCCAAAATGGACAACATAGCCAAACTAAGGACAACACAGCCAAACAAAGGACAACACAGCCAAACAAAGGACAACACAGCCAAACAAAGGACAACACAGCCAAACAAAGGACAACATAGCCAAACAAAGGACAACACAGCCAAACAAAGGACAACACAGCCAAACAAAGGACAACACAGCCAAACAAAGGACAACACAGCCAAACAAAAGACAACACAGCAAGGACAACAAGCCAAACAAAGGACAACACAGCCAAAAAGGACAACACAGCCAAACAAAGGACAACATAGCCAAACAAAGGACAACAAGCCAAAGGACAGCACAGCCAAACTAAGGACAACACAGCCAAACTAAGGACAACACAGCCAAACTAAGGACAACACAGCCAAACAAAGGACAACACAGCAAGACAAACTAAAGGACATCACAGCCAAACTAAGGACAACAAGCCAAACGGACAACACAGCCAAACAAAGACAACACAGCCAAACTAAGGACATCACAGCCAAACATAAGGACATCACCAAGCACAAGGACAACATAGCCAAACAAAGGACAACACAGCCAAACTAAGGACATCACAGCCAAACTAAGGACATCACAGCAAAACAAAGGACAACAAGCCAACAAGGACAACATAGCCAACAAAGGACAACACAGCCAAACTAAGGACATCACAGCCAAACTAAGGCCCAGCAAGACACAAGCAACAGAAGGACAACAAGCAAAAAGGACACAAGCAACAAAGGACACACAAGCCAAACAAAGGACACACAGCCAAACAAAGGACAGCACAGCAAAAAAGCAAGCAAACAAAGGACAACACAGCCAAACAAAGACACAAGCCAACAAGGACATCAACCAAACAAGTATAGCAAACAAAAGACAACATAACCAAACAAAGGACAACACAGCCAAACAGCACAGCCAAACATAGGACAACACAGCCAAACTAAGGACAACACAGCCAAACTAAGGACAACACAGCCAAACAAAGGACAACACAGCAAACTAAGGACAACACAGCCAAACAAAGGACAACACAGCCAACAAAGGACAACACAGCCAAACAGCACAGCAAACAAAGGACAACACAGCCAACAAGGACAACACAGCCAAACAAAGGACATCATAAACCAAACAGCATAGCCAAACAAAGGACAACATAACCAAACAAAGGACAACACAGCCAAACAAAGGACAACACAGCCAAACAGCACAGCAAACATAGGAAAACACAGCCAAACTAAGGACAACACAGCCAAACTAGGACAACACAGCCAAACAAAAGGACAACACAGCCAAACAAGGACAACACAGCCAAAACAAAGGACAACACAGCCAAACAAAGGACAACACAGCCAAACAGCACAGCCAAACAAAGGACAACACAGCCAAACTAAGGACAACATAGATAGCCAAAGTTTTGACAGCACAGAAACCATTCTCAAGAAACAAAAGGCGACATTTCTGCGACAATTTGCCTAAGAAGGATCTATGCTATACTGACCATGCTCCTTCTCCACCACCACCACCCTCCCCCCTCTCTGGCTGTCTGTCTGTCTGTTGCTACATGAGAGAGAGAGAGAGAGAGGGAGAGAGAGGGAGAGGGGAGGAGAGAGAGAGAGAGAGAGAGAGGGGAGGGAGGAGAGAGAGAGAGAGGAAGAGAGAAGAAGAGAGAGGAGAGAGGAGAGAGGAGAGAGAGAGAGAGGGGGGAGAATGAGAGGGAGAGAGGGAGAGAGAGAGGGAGAGGGAGAGGGGAGAGAAAGAGAGAGGGAGAGGGAGGGGGGGAAAGAGAAAGAAGAGAGAGGGAGGGGGAGAGGGAAGAGGGAGGAGGGGGGGGGTGGAGAAGGGAGGGGAGAGGGGAAGAGAGGGGAAAAGGAGATAGAGAGAGGAAGAAGGGAAAAATGAGAGAGGGGATGGGGAAAAGAGAGAGAGGGGGGGGAGGAGGAGAGGAAGGGAGGGAGGAGGAGGGAGAAAAAGGAAAAGGGGGAGGGGAAAGGAGGAGAGAGGGGAAGAGGAAAGAGAGAGAAGAGGAGAGAAAAGGAGAGGGGGGGAGGAGAGGGAAGGAGAGGGGGGGAGGGGGGAGAGAAGGGGAAAAAAAGGAGAGGGGGGAAAGAGAGAGGGGAGGAGGGAGAGAGGGAGAGGGGGATAGGGGGGGGGAGGTAGAAGGGAGGGAGGGGAAAGGGGAGAGAGGGGAAAGGGGGAAAGAGAGGAAGGAGAGAGAGGGGAGGGGTGGAAAAAGGAGGAAAAGAGAGGGGGCGGAGAGGAGAGAAGAGAGAGAGAGAAGAGAGAGGGGAGGAGAGGAGGGGGAGAAAGAGAGAGGGGAGAGGGGGAGGAAGGGGGGAGGGGGGAGAGAGAGAGGAGGGGAGGAGAAGGAGAGAGAGAGAGAGAGGAGAGGGGGAGAGGAGGGAAGTAGGAGGGGGGGAGAGAGGAGAGGAGAGGAGGGGAGGGGGGGGCGGGGGGGGGGGTGGGGGGGGGAGGGGGAGGGGGGGGGATAAAGGGGGAGGGGGGGAGGGGGGGGGAGGGGAGAGGGAGGGGGGAGGGAGGGAAAGGGGAGGGGCGGGAGGAGAAGGGGAGGGAGAGGAGAAGAAAAATGGGGAAAAAGGGGAGGGGGGGGGGGAAGAGGGGGAGAAAAAGGGGGGGGGGAGGAGAAAGCGGGGAAAAAGGAGAGAAAGAGAAGGGGGGGAGGGGGGGAAAAAGGGGGAATGGGGGGGGAGGAAAAAAAAAAGAGAAGAGGGGAGGGAAGGGGGGAAAGAAAAAGGAAGGGGGAAAGAAAATGGGGGAGGGGGAAAGGAGGGGGAAAGGAGAGAGAGAGAGGAGGGGGAGAGAGAGAAGGAGAGGGGGGGAAAAGGGGGGGGGGGGGGGGGGAGAGAGAAGGAGGGGAGAGGAAGGAGAGAGGAGAGGAGGAAAGGAGAAGAGAGGAGAGGGAGAAGAGGGGGAGGAGGGAGAGGGAGAAAGAGAGAGAGAGAGGAGAGAGAAAAGAGAGAGAGAGAGGGGAAAGAGAGGAGAGAGGAAAAAAAAAGAGAAAGAGGAGAGAAAGAAGAGAGAGGGAGAGAAAGAGAGGGGAGGGGAGAGAGGGAGGGAGAGAAAGAGGGGGGAGAGG
The DNA here is from genome assembly GCA_028751875.1 of Rapana venosa. Taxonomy (NCBI): domain Eukaryota; kingdom Metazoa; phylum Mollusca; class Gastropoda; order Neogastropoda; family Muricidae; genus Rapana; species Rapana venosa. Next base: position 2,316,676 of record CM054165.1, on the reverse strand, counting down.
GAGAGGGGGAGGGAGAGGGAAGGGGAGAAAAAAAGAGAGGAGAGAGAAGGAGAGGGAGAGAGGGAGGAGAGGGGAGAGGGAGGAAAGGGGGGAGAGGGAGAGAGGAGGGGAGAGAGGAAAAAGGAGAGGGGAGGGAGGAGGGAGGGGGGAGAGGGGGGGGAAAGGGGGAGAAAGAGGGGGGAGGAGAAGGAGAGAGAGGGGAGAGAAAGAAAGGGAGGGGGAGAGGGGGAGAGGGGGGAGGGGGAGAGGGAGAGAGAAAAAGAGAGGAGGAAGGGAGAGGGGGAGAGGGGAGAGGAGAGAGAGAGAGAGGGAAGAGGAGGGGGAAAAGGGGGGTGACAGTCAGGATGGGAGAGCCTTTCCCAAAGCCCGTCCACGTGACTGCAGAAAGCGGCAGGTTTCTCTCTCTCTCTCTTTTCCCCCATAATTTCCAGAGGAGTCATTTGTCAGGGCCTGCACTGCAGAAGTTTTCGGGCCCCTGTCTTTTGGGGGCAAGTTAAACCCTGGCGGAGCCCATCCCTCTCCAGGTCGGGGGTGATGGGGTATATTCAGTTTCCGTAACCCACTTAACGCTGATGAAAAACAGGATCTTTCAGGTGTATCTTCTGCATGGAAAAACCACGGGGTTTAAAAAGAACCCTTTGAGGTTTTTCCCACTGTCCTCGAAATAAAAGAATAACTAACTAAATAAATAAATAAAATAACAAATAAAAAGATAAATAAGCACATAAATAAAAAGAGAATCAAGGCATTGGCAAGTCTTCACTTTCAGTTGACTCTGGAAATCATAAAAATCCCACTTTTCTTTTTTAGTTTTTAAACCAGATGTTGCTTGCTGAGATTCGAACTCACGCCTCCATGGATGGACTCTGGGGACTGAAGGCCTTAACTGCTCAGCTACAGCACACGTTCCACTAGCAGCTGCCTGGGAACCCACAGGTATTCAGAACACAACGAAGATTCCATATGACAGAGACAAAAATACACTGATATAACACACAACAGAAAATTCCAAGCACCTGTGCTGGCGCCAGCTATGTTGGTAGACCAGGTGTACAGCCTGTCTTGTTTCTGCCGTGTAACAACAACAGCAACAACAACAACAACAACAGCAACAACAACATCAAAAGAATTTTAAAAACAAGTATGAGTACTTAACTGAATCATGGCTTACTACATCAACCACAGCAACTTCCAAAAACGATCAAGGAATGATTTTTGAATAAAATGCGTAGTTTCAAGCGAATAATGATTCGATACATCAAACACAGAAATTGGAAAAAATGAGAGCGGAATCTTTTTTTTTTTTTTTGATAAATGAAAGGCGTGAATATGCATAAATGTGCCAGATTTGATATGCAGGAAGAGACTGTATAATGGTAACTATCCACAGTTAAGCTTGTAACTTACTGAGCTAAAAAACATCAACTAACATGTACAAACAAAAATCAAACAGTGACAAATCTGTAAGATATGTATAAATGAATGGATAAGATGAGATGTGAATGGATGGATAAGATATGCATGAATGAATAGATAAGATATCCATGGATTGATGGATAAGATATGCATGAACTGATGGATAAGATATGCATGAATTAATGGATAAGATATGCATGAACTGATGGATAAGATATCCATGAACTGATGGATAAGATATCCATGAATGAATGGATAAGATATCCACGAAAGGATGGATAAGATATGCATGAACTGATGGATAAGATATGCAAGAATGAATGGATAAGATATCCATGAAAGGATGGATAAGATATGCATAAATTGATGAATAAGATATCCATGAATGAATGGATAAGATATCCATGAATTAACAGAAACATTTCAATACATACATATGCATTTTAATGATCTGACAATCCAACAAATATTTAAAAAACAAGAATATGATTCAGCACATCAGACAAGAAACATACAAACTAAGACACCAGTCTACCCAGTCAGTGGCAGTTTTGATGATTACGGCAGACCACATCAATCTTCACACTGAATTCAGATTGGAATAAACGACCAATAATCCACCAAAAACATCATGAATCAGCAAACCTAACAAAGCATTGATGTTTCTGTTGTTAATCCAACAACCATCAAGAATTGATTACCGTGACTACTACCTTGATTTCTTTAACTTAAAACCTGACTTTTCCAATATAATCAAAATCGTCAAAAATCAACCAACAAACCTTGTAAGATCCTAAAGGTAAACCATGAAAAATGTTGACTGTGGTGACATCATCAGCCTTTCTGATATGCTTTCTCTTCCTAAAAATGGGGGAAAAAAATGGCATGAAAAAGAGAAAAAGAGCCTTTTTTTGTTTTTTTTTCTGTCCACAGCTCCAAGGTTTACCAATGGTGAGTTTTTGTGTATGCGTCCAGGTTTTTCCCCAATATGAAGGTAGCCGCATTCTGACTTCGGGGACAGAAAGAAAGAGTTTAAAGCATAAAACAATAGCTAAAGGGCCATGTCTGTAAGAAACACTGCAGAAATGGACATCTGGTAAAAGCCAAAGCTTTCCATCATATATGAACCTTCATACTCTGTCCAGAGGTGAGATCTGGTGTGTCAAACTCTGCTAAAAATAAAAAGAATAGGAAAACAAAGAGAAAGAGAGAGGCGAGAGGAGAGAGAGAGAGGAGAGAGAGAGAGAGAGAGAGAGAGGGGGGGGGGGGGGGAGAGAGAGAGAGAGAGGGAGAGAGAGAGGGGGGGTGGGGGAGACAGGAAGAGAGGGAAAGAGGGAGAGAAAGGGCTGGATGTAGGGACACAAAGGATGATAGACAGAAAGACAAACATAAATAAGAACGGACAAAACAGAAAATATTAACCCCCCAAAAAAACAACACAACACCAACAAACAATCCAAACAAACCCAAATCAAAACAAACAAAAAATGTACAAGATAATCCATGCCCAAACAATTTCTGACAAGATGAAGATAATTCCCCTCCAGAATAAGTTAACACCAGTAACTGAGCGACACTGACATGAGGAATGCTTTCTCTAGGACGCCACAATTCAGCCTCCCCAAATAAACTTTGTCATGGCTTTATCACAGCATCCTGTTATCGACCAATAAAGAAATCTTTCACTTCACGAATCAAACATTTTCAACCTTGCACTATGAATATGAAAAGCATCATCATCTATCCACTCCCTTCAATGGTATACAAAACTCTGCAGCTCGACTAGTTCTCAGAAAGAAAAAATCTGAGCACATTACCCCTCTCTTGCGATCTCTCTACTGGCTGCCTGTGCCACAGAAAGTAAATTATAAGATCAGTACCCTCTGTTACAAATGTCTCCACAAAACTGCACCCTCCTACCTCTGTGAATGTCTTCACCTGTACACTCCTTCACGTTCCCTCCGCTCTGCTGCAGATACCTTGTGCCTATGAATACCTAGATTCAACCAATCCACTGTTGGCTGCCGCTCTTTCTCTATTTTGGGTCCATCGACCTGGAATGAGCTCCCTCTCTCTCTTCGCCAGAAACCTACTTATGACACTTTTTAATCCAGCCTCGAGACATATTTATTTCAAACCTAAGATTTCCCCCCTCCTGTTTCATATCAGAACTATCCTACCTTCACTAACCCATGTCCTATCACCCTGCTAAAGTATACGACCTGTGTGAGTGTGTGTGTGTGTGCTTTTGAAAAACATTTGACTATTGAAATTTTATTTCATAGATTTTCTCTGCAGCGCACCATGTTTGTAATATCTGTTTGTTTAAACTATTGATTATTTATTATTGATTGCATGACTGTGTCAGATTAGGTTGAATGCATGCGCTTTGATTTGTCTTTGCAAGATATAGCGCTATATAAGTTCCATTTATTATTATTATTATTACAAAATTTTTTTAAAACCGACTCTACGGAAAAGTAGACAGCAGCAGATCACCAGAAAAGAAGCCCCCTTCTAACATCACAAGGATGTTTACATTAGAAAGTCTTGTGAAAAAAGAAGCCCCCTTCTACCACTACAGGAAAAGCTGGACAGCAGAAGGCCCAGCGTGGAAACCCAGCGTAACTCACTCAAGGGTCCTGAGCCAGAGATAAAACTAGTACACCCCTTCCTTTTACCAAGTCCAAGTGTGGTCAGTTCCTGCTGTAATAATCAGCACCAGCTGGGATGGAATGGACAGCAGCTGAGAGCAGCTGAAAGTGGGGGAGACTGACAGCTGTGAAGGTCTTCTGTATACAAAAAAAGCCTTTCTAGACACTATTTCAGCCTTTAATTTCTGAAACTGTTTACACAACACCACCAAACAAAAACCACACACGCTCGTTTCCGATTCTAACGGAGAGTTGTCAATCATACCCTGCACCATTTTTGCGTGTAAACCTTTACCCAGAACCCTCAATAAGAGATGGAAAAAAAGATGAACTATCATACCCCTAGAAGGTTAAAATCTGGGGATTAGATTCCCCGAAACCCAGCAGCACAAAAACAAGCCAGGGCATGCATCAAAAAAAAATAATGAAAAAAAATGTCCTCATGAGTTATGGAAGACACGTGTGTGTGGTGATGCTGTGCTGATGAGGAAGATGTGGAAAACAGATGAGGAAGACATGTGGAGGACGTTCAGATGTGGAAGACAATGAGGTGGGAGAGGGACCTGGACGCCACGTGCCACAAGTAATCTCTGTTCCAAGCCCCAAGGCGACGCAACCTCTCCATCTCCTGCACATCGCTCGCGCTGTACTTCTCTCCCTTGACCGATTCCAAACCAGACGATGACTGAACACCGGAATCCTGCCCAACACGAGAGCCTTGCTGATCCCCAGTGCTGTTTCCTGATGCAGCGCTATCAGCACTGTCCGGTCCTCCAGGCTCTGAAGGCAGACGAGGCACAGCTGGGGAGGCTGCTGCTGCTGCTGCCGCTTTCTCAGCATCTGTGATGCGTTTCAGTTCCGGGACGAAGACGACGATTTTTGATTCCACGCCTTGCACGGTGGCGCCACCTGCCCAACAAAAGGAAATGCGCTGAAGCTGCTGTGCCAGATGAGACTGAGTGATGAAACAATTACAGGAAGAAGAGGGGGAAACAAGCTTTCAAAGGGTGGTGGTGAGGATAAAAATGATGCTGGAGCCATTAGCACCCAGACACAAGCAAGTATTTTGCATTGATTATCTTTATCATTCATTATATATCTGTGTGCACACGCACACACGCATACATACATGCATACATGCACACACATAACACACACACACAACACACACACACACAAACACTACACTACTACAAACACACAACACACACACACACACAAAACATACACAACAACACAACACATACACACACACAAACACTATACTACAACACACACACACACACACACCCACACACACAAACACTATACTACAACACACACATTACACATATTTCCCTTTCACACACACAGCTCCTACAGATGAGGAGGCTGCATGAGGGAGGACGTACAAATCCGCCATGACATGCTAATGGCGGGCCACATGGGAAGACATCCTTTTTTTTTTTTTCCACCCCTGTGGGATGCCAGGGGTCTGTCAGTATAAATAGCACCCCCACCTTCCAGAAATTCTGTGCTATGATTTCCCTCTTTTCTATCCCTCTCTTTGTTTCTGCTTTGTTCCTTTTCTTCTTGTCACCTCCTTCTTGTCTCCTTTTTTGCCTTCTTGGTCCATTCTCCTGCCCCTTTTTTCCAGAAAAACTTATAAAATAACAATTCTCTCCCATGCCCAAGTCAGATGTGCTGGGCCTGATTTGTCAGGTGCTTAACGGCAGCACAACGCATTCTTGCGCATATAACAGACAACAGTAGCTGCTGTCTGAGCGTTTAATGAAGAAGAAGAATTACCACATTGTACAGTGGTGATATATATATATATTTTTATCAAACAACAATGTGACCATCATACCAATGATGAGCATTTTATCCTTGTAGGGAATGACAAAACAGTTGGTGTATATTTTTATCAACGTGACCATACCAATGATGAGCATTTTATCCTTAGTTGTAGGGAATGACAAAACAGTTGGTGTACATTTTTACCAATGTGACCATCATACCAATGATGAGCATTTTATCCTTGTAGGGAATGACAAAACAGTTGGTGTACACTTTTATCAATGTGACCATACCAGTGATGAGCATTTTATCCTTAGTTGTAGGGAATGACAAAACAGTTGGTGTACATTTTTATCAACGTGACCATCATACCAATGATGAGCATTTTATCCTTGTAGGGAATGACAAAACAGTTGGTGTACATTTTTATCAACGTGACCATCATACCAATGATGAGCATTTTATCCTTGTAGGGAATGACAAAACTGTTGGTGTACATTTTTATCAATGTGACCATACCAATGATGAGGATTTTATCCTTAGTTGTAGGGGATGACAAAACAGTTGGTGTACATTTTTACCAATGTGACCATCATACCAATGATGAGGATTTTGTCCTTAGTTGTAGGGAATGACAAAACAGTTGGTGTACATTTTTATCAACGTGACCATACCGATGATGAGGATTTTATCCTTGTAGGGTGGCGGGGAGGCGAGGTTGTTAGTCTCCAGCTCGAAGACGATCCCTTCCTGCGTCATGGCCTGGATGAAGGCACATTTCGGCTGGTGGATCGGGCTTCCGCACACGATGACGTCGTGGAAGTACAGCTGGCTCTGCTGGCTTTGAGGCTTGCCTCGTCTCCCTGTGAACACCGAGAAAGATATCAAGGCTGAATTCCTTGAACCTTGAGAACTTGCCTTGTAAACTCGTGCCAGTTTCTTTATAATTATTGTGAGATAGGTGAACTGAACTGAACTACTTTTTGTGGGATGGAGGGTTACAAGTCTATTTAACAGGAGAATAAACCAAACAGTGACGGACTTTAAGATATCAGCACCAACAGAAACTGAAAAACAACCAATTTTCAGCATGGAAAGAGCAACTATAGTGAAATAAATCAGCAAAACAAGAAAAAGTGCAGGGCATTTTAAAAACGTCACATCCACTTTCTTTTTAAAATACATTTTGAGTGAAGGGTCAGGAAAATAAAATGTACTCAGTTGTGAGAGAAAACCAATCACATTTTCATCAAATACTGGCCAATCTGACAAATTTTGATAAGAGACAGAAAAATGTGTGGAGGTTTTGATTTAATCAGCGTACAAACATTATACCTTGGCACACAGGCTGAAGAAAATGCCATGGAAAAACAAACAACAACAAAAGCAACAAGAAACAGTTCTTTTGTATTGCTTAAAAAAAGCACATAAAAATGTCATACATTTGTGACATGTGTGCATTATAATTGCTGTGATGTGTTGCTGTGTATTCCATGTACTTTGAAAACTGAAATGCCTATCAAGGGTAGAAAATGAACCCCCATACCCCAAAGAAAAAACAGGAGGAAAAAAGGAGAAAGAAGCACTAAGCAGGAAGGTGGCAGGACGGTTAAAGCGTTCGTCTGCCAACAAGCGAATTGTGAGGTTCTGGGTTCCACTCCCAGCCTCGCCCTTTCTTCCCAGTTTGACAAAAAAGATCCAAGTGAATATCAAAGTCCTTTGGAGGAAACTATAAACTGAGGGCCTGCGTGTGAATGCACACGGAACATCTCGCGCACACGTTAAAAACCCGTTCCACCTTTCGGAAGAGTAGGCCACTGTGTGCTGGTAGGAACGAATGACAGAAAAAACCAGCATACACACAGGCGTCGTGTTGAGACACTAACCATGAAGTCTGAATACGGCTACCTCCTAAATAGCGGGAAGAACGGGGGGGGGGGGCAACGGTCATACATACACAACAACCTCACCATTGGTAAACCTTGGAGCTCTAGCTGAAGGAAAAGAAAGGTACTATTCTGTTCACTGAGTGTTGTTCCTGGCTGTATCAAAGTTGATTTTGGTTTTCCGTCTTTTTCTTTGTTTGTATGTTTCTTCTTTGGGAAAGACACATGGATGGGTGCATGGATGTCTATGTATTGCAGATACACCTTCTCCCTCTCTCTCTCTCTCTCTCTCTCTCTCTCTCTCTCTCTCTTTCAGATGACAACAGGGAACAGATGACAAAATTTACAAAACCGCATACACACTGGGACTGGATATAAAAAAGCAGATAAGTGCTTATTCCATTACCCTTGATATAAAAGAATTTTAAAAAATTTGTTTAACCCCCCCCCCCCCTCTCTCTATCTTTCTCAATCTCTCCCCAATATCAATATGAATAATAATATTGATGTCAATATCAACATCAAACCAACTTTTTACAATCAGACCAAACTTTCATTGATATTATCTCTGCTGGGACATAGGTATAATCATAACAACAACAACAACAACAATTCATTCACATCCATTGAATAACTTTTTGTGCACTACTGCTGGAAACATTCCTACATTGATTCTCTCTCTCTCTCTCTCTCTCTCTCTCTCTCTCTCACACACACACACACACACACACACATACACTCACACACACACATACACACACATACACACACACTCACACACACAACCGTGGTTAATAAAAGATTTTAAAGAACAAATATTTTGTTCTTGCTGTTGTTTGTTTGAGCGCTTTCATTTGCATCAAACGCAATAAATTAGTTAATAATAATAATAATGATAACACATAGAATTTATATAGCGCCATATCTTGCACACACAACAAATCAAAGCGCTTTCATTCATCCCACTCATTCCCATTTTACCGATCATTATCTTGTGACAAACCTGTCTGTCTTCTATCAAAATGTCACCATTCAAAAGACAATGTCACGACCTTTAGACTGATGTATGATCAGAGACATTAGCTTTCAAGCACAAAGCAAAGCTATGACGAGCTCTCTGACTCATAGACATACATTTTTTCAGTATTTAAAGCTTGCATTGTTAGAATGCTGTGGTGTGGATCGTATTGTGGTCGCTTTTAAAATCTTGTGCAGAGCAAATGTGTTATGTTTTTAGTGATTTGTTTTCTCTCTGAAAGCAGCCATGTTTCAAGTCTCTGAAAATCAATAATTTGTCCTGTTCAAAAATAATCACCCCAAATCTTTAATTACTATAGACAGTGGCTCTCACTCCAATAGTATGATGTTTTGACGAATTTCTCTATAACGGCTTTTTTCTCTACTTCTATATCGATCTCTTCAGTTTGCATACAAAACCATATCGAAGCATCAAATGATGCTACATTCCTTCTGCATAATGTTTTTCCCACTAGAAAACGCATCTTTGTTCGTATACTTTTCATTGCTTCTCTTTGCCTTTAATACCATTCATGCCCATCTTATTAGCTTCAAACTGCTCTCAATAGATGTCTGTCTCGGCTATTCTCTGGATAATGAGTCTTTTTGACCCGGACACAGTTTTTCGATTTTCAAAAAGCATATCGTAAGGATCAACTTCCACTGGTCTACCCCAAGCATGTCTGTCCCCATCCTTTTCACCTTTAAAAAATGACTGCACGGGTCTGATCTTTACGTTAATCAAATATTCTGATGATTCTGCTCTGAAGATCTGTCTAATTCCATGTCATGTATTTTAAACAAGTTGAGGATGTTCTCCCTGGTGCAAACTGAACTGTCTTGACCTTAATGTTAAAAGACTAAGGAATGTTGATGATTTTCGCAGGACCCCAGCCATACAAATCTTCTTGTGGTGTAAAGTAGAAGCGTGTACACCATACAATATCTAGGTATATATTGACGATAACTAAATTTGATGCTATACAGATTTGTAAATAGAAATGCACCATCTAAGTCAGTCTTTTTCTTCAAAAACTCGGTGTTTTAAAGTGAATGTCAAAGTTTTACAAAATATCTAACGATTGCTTTAATTGAGTCTGTCCTTTCATTTTCTTGGTTGTGGTATGGGGGCTGACTGTTAAAAACAAACATAGTGAACAATGATTGTTGAAATGCCGTATGTGGAAAGAGTAGCAGATTGTGAGTAATGACACACATGTGCTTGCAAAATATTTTGAACTCCTGCCTTCTCAAAAGCGCTACAGAGTACCCAAGTCTAGAACCCTGCGATTTAAAAATAGTTTTATTCCAACCTCAATTCTGCTAATTAATAAATGTATGACAATAAATCTGAATTAAACTAAAGCCCACAGACAGAGAGAGAGAGAGAGAGAGAGAGAGAGAGAGGAGAGGAGAGAGAGAGAGAGAGGAGAGAGAGAGAGAGAGAGAGACTAAAGGCTACCTTTTATTAGTGTAAACTGTGTTCAGTTTCTAATAGAATAGAGTATTAACTTCACTGATATTTGTCTTATCATACATGTTATACAAATGATTTTTTTTTCTTTAAATACGTGCCCGTGTTATTATTTTAGACTGTTCAATATCTTAAAAGAACATAGTATTAATTTAATTAATATTTGCTTATACAACATGTTATAACAATTTGACTTATATTATTAAAATGCGTGAGCATGGGTACGAATGTTTACAATGTGCGAGCTGTGGTGCGCGTGCGCGAGTGACTGTGAATGTGCGGACGTACGGGTTTACTTGTGCGCACATGAGTAAAGTGATTTTTGTTGGGGTGGGTTTGTGGCTGGCTGAGATATTGCTGATTTGTGGATGCTTTTTATCTCATGATGGGTGCGTGCTGATGTTGGACAGTGTGTGTGTGTTTTAAATATTATGTTTAAATGTTTATTGTTTTTATGTATGGCGAGTAACCCGCCGGAATTTCTCTGTCTTTGAGATAATAAAGCTTTTGAATTTGAATTTGAATTTGAATTTGAATTTAATGGAAAATGCACCAAAACAAGGCCACATGTCACGGTTACAACTGCTAACACAAAAATCTCACCATGGGTGAATCTCAAAGCTTTAACTGAGAAAACACCCCCAAACCCACAAAAACAAAATTTAAAAAAACAAAACCCAACAACTCCTCCACCCCCTCCACTTTAAACATCAACAAACAACAACAACACAAGAACCACACAAAACAAACAACATTTTTTTTTAAAAAAAAAAAACTATCCCCACTCCCCATCCCCCCATCTCCCGCCCCTCCCTCCTCCCCCCCATCCCCCCACCGTCCCCTCGCCCCCTCCCACGCACACCCTCACACCAACCCTTACAAAGATCACGCACACACACACTCCCAACAGATAGGAACAGACGACAAAATTGACAAAACCGCATCCACACGGGGGGACTGGATATAAAAAACAAAACAAAACACATAAGCGCTTATTCCAGTATACCTCGATATAAAAGAATTAAATAAAAAAATAATAATAAAAAATCAATCAATACACACAACAAACACACACACTCACACAACACAACCCCCCCCCCCCCCCCTGCTGCTACTGCCTACCTTTACTGTGCTCCCAGCGTTTGAGAGCCAGCGTGTGCAGGAGATGTGTGGCCAAGGCCTGGCCACACTGGGCACAGTCGTTGACTTCGCTGCAGCTCGGCTGGTGGCCCGAGTGGTCTATCCACATCACTGGCGGACCGTCTGACGGCAGCGGGGGACTGACCTCACATCCCCTCATGATGTAGGAGTAGCCCGGAGAGTTCTGGGAATAAAGGATGAAGGAAGGAAGGAATGGAGGAATGAAGGGAGGAAGGAAGGAGGGAGGAGGGAGAGAGGGAGGGAGGGAGGAAGGAGAGGGGGAAGTGTGGATGTATACTGAGTGAGTGAGTGTGTGTGTGTGTGTGTGTGTTTTGTGTGAGTGTGTGTGTGTGTTGTGTGTTGTGTGTGTGTTGTGTGTGTTGTGTGTGTGTGTGTGTGTGTGTGTGGTGTGTGTGTGTGTGTGTGTGTGTGTGTTGTGTGTGGTGTGTGTGTGTGTGTGTGTGTGTGTTGTGTGAGTGTGTGTGTGTGTGTGTGTGTGTGTGAGTGTGTGTGTGTTGTGTGTGTGTGTGTTGTGTGAGTGTGTGTGTGTGTGTGTGTTGTGAGTGTGTGTATGTGTGTGAATGTGTCCATGTACTTGTCCCTTATTTCTATGCATCTGGAGCAAGTTAAACATGATGAAAACCACCCAAACCAACAAATAACAGATAAATATTTATAAACATACTTATAAAAACAACCAGCCAACTAAATAGCTCACACACACATACACGCTAACAAACACAATTCTTCAACCAAATATTATATCACTGATGACCCGTCATACTGGCCAAGCAACTACCAAACTGAAAAACCAACAATAATATCTAAAAAAGAAAAAAAAGAATGAACAACTAATGAAACAAATTAACACAAACAATTCCCACCCCCTCACAAGATATCACTGATTAACCATCCACATGCTAACTAAGAAACTAACCAATCAACATACTAACAGCAACATGTGTTTATATATTTAAGAAATAGAGCACACACAACACACACCACACACACACACACACACACACACAAAGAAGGAGGCAGGACAGTTAAGATGTTTGCCTGTCTAACAAGTAAACCCTGAGGTTCTGAGTTCAATTCCCAGCCTTGCCCTTTCTTCCCAGTTTGACGGGGGGAAAAAATAAATCAAACCGAGGCCCTGTGTGCACACAGAACATCTTGCGCACACGTTAAAATCTTGTTCTGCTTTTCGGAAGAGTATGCCATTTCGTGCTGGTAGGAACAGATGACAAATTTTGTTTTAAAAAAACGCATGCACACAGGTGTCAATGTAAACACCATCCCGAGGTTGGAATGCAGGTACCTAAATGGTGAAGGGGGGGGGGGGGGGAAATGTTCGCAAATGCAAAAATCTCACCATTGGTGAACCTTGGAGCTGTAGCCAAGGAAGGAAAACAAATACAAAATATAGATATAGAAATATATCTATATATTTATTTATATGTATGTATATGTATATATATTTGTGACGTTACACGTGAAAATCACGGATAAGTCGCCAGCTGAAGTTTCGTGCTGTTAAAGTGAACACCGCTAAAGCCGCAGTCACTGATCACCTGGAGACTCCAACGTGTGTATCTCAAAACGTAACAAAGATAACTGAAACCTGGTTTTTGTGTCTTGTTCAGAATGATCTCTTCTTTTAGATTACATTTTAATCTCATGTTCTGAATTCTGACCCTTATCCATGATTTTTGTGTGCAGCGTCATGTTTAACCTTTTCCATAAGAGTAGCCCACTATAGGGTAACCAACCATCTACTAGTCCTTCCCTCCGTATCACCCACTACTGGCTTACGGTAGCGTACACATGTGCACAGTGCACATGTACTGGGCAAGTGGGGTTCTCTCCTTTAACGTAGGGACAGCGTTAAGAAATACCCACACCAACCCACCAGCTGACAAACAAACAACCAACCAACCAACCAACCAACCAGCCCACCAGCTGACAACCAACCAACCTACCAACCAACCAACCAACCAAAGCCAGTCCCCACCTTCATGTCGCCTTCTGTCCAGCTGAGAATCCTCTGCACGGTGGGTGGGCAGCGGATGCTGTGGTTCAAGTCCCCCCTCTCGTACCCCTGGGGGATGTAGTGAGCGTACACAGAGGAGCTCCACACGGAGATTTCCTGCACGGGCCACAGTCGCCGCCGGCCCTATGGGAGGCCACTGCGCGCAGCTTGGTGAAGAGTTGCTCCACTTGGAAGAAGGTGAGAGCGCCGTAGGCCAGGTACATATGACCCATGGTGGATATCATCAGTCGGCTGAGCTCCTCCAGAGAGGCTGCAAAAGCAAGGATGTGTCCTTCAATCACTGCTGCTGCTGCCTCCTCTCGTCTTCATGTCACTGTAGTATAATAATAATAATAATAATGTATGGAATTTATATAGCGCTGAATCTTGTAAAGCAACAAATCAAAGCGCTCAGATTTCATTTCATACCACTTTAAGTCACGGCAGATTTCTCTCCGTGAAATTCGGGCTGCTCTCCCTGGGGAGAGCGGGAGAGCGCGTCGCCACTTAGCGCTGCGCCACCCTTTTTTTTTTTTTTTTTTCATGTCTGCAGCTGTATTTGTTTCCCTATCAGAGTGGCTTTTTTCTAAGAATTTTGCCAGGGACAACTCTCTTGTTGCCGTGGGTTTTTTACGTGCGCTAAATAATTACGTGTAACACACGGGACCTCGGTTTATCGTCTCATCCGAAAGACTAGCGCCCAGACCACCACTCATGGTCTAATGGATGGGGGAAAAGTTTCCGGTCCAAACGGGGTACGAACCGCCGCACACTTCAGACCCGGACTTTTCGCTTTCTAGACAGGCGCGTTACCTCTAGACGACCGATCCACCGTAGTATAGGGGACGGGACAGCTCAGTGGTCAGAGCACGCGCTTTCTCCAAGCTAAGGTAAAGCAGCATTGGGCGTGGTTACCAAGTGGATGAGTGACTGACTGTTTGCGTGTCATGGCTTCAGTGCAGTCCCCCCCCCCCAGCATACTGACCACCAAGGCTATTTCATTTCAAGGCTGTCACTTGTATAACTTCAGCAACAACAACAAACTTGCATGAACTTACCACTTAAATCCCCTTCCCCTCAACACACACACACACCAATCCCCAAAACACTCACATACACACACACACACACAATATACACACACGTGTGTATAGATTCTTACTTATAGTGTATACAATAATTTTGTGCACACTCAAATACACATACACATGCATGCATACACACACGCATGCACACACACACTAATGCACGCTTACTCAGTATAACACACACATCTACACAGACACACACACATGCTCTCTCTCTCTCCCATCCTCCTAACACACACATGGGGGACTGGATGTAAAAAAAGGACATAAGTGCTTATTCCATTATCCTCGGTATAAAAAAATAAATTAATTTTAAATAAAATAAAATAATAACACAATCACACACACAGTGACACACACAGTGACACACACATCACACACACATTAGACACATTGCCCACTTACCCACAAACTGCCCATACACGCAATCTGCAGATGCCAACAATGTGGGCGCCACCTGCATCTTCAGAGCCCGCACCTCACAAAACAGCGGGTAAAGCACCTCCAGCCTCCTCCGCCACTCCTCCAACCGCACGATGTCCAGGCCTCCGTATTGGCTCAGCTGCATCAGCTGGAATCGCTTCTCCAGTTTGTCCATTCGGTCGTCCATGGCTGCGAAATGGTCCCCTCTCCCCTGACCATTGGAAACACCGTCTTCTGCTCCTCCTTCTTCTTTCCCAGTTTCTTTTGGTGGTAGCGCTGAACATTCTGAATGAGGCTGGTTTGAGTTTGGGGACGGGGGTTCCTTTTCGTGGTCTGTTTCGTGGAGGAGTTTGTGGGTTTTCTGGGTGGGTTTTTTCTTGAAGGGGTTTTATGGTTTTGAGACTGGATGTGTTTGTGTTGCAATTTTCTGAAGTTGTTCCAGAGCCCACGATTGGTGGATTTGTTGCAGAAGGGCTCAATGATTGGGTGGTGTCGTGAACACACAAACAGGTTTTGCTCATCTTGCTTCTTGTACTTTTCTTCTGTGATCCTGTAGTTGCAGTTCTCTTTCCTACTTTTGATGCCAGCGACATACTGGATTCTGACTGCGATATTTCAGAGTTTTCAAACTTACAGTTTTGACATGTTTGAAAACCCGACACAGACGTTGTTTGTTCTGGTTCTGGAATGAGGCGCTGTCTGTCTTCAAGTCTGGCTGTGACGTCAGCTTCAAGTTTCAGCTCTTGGCCATCACACGCCAAGACGCTGCAGACCTGCTCCCTGACACGGATGTACAGGCTTTTCATCTCTTCCAAATTGCTCTGCGCTTCCCACAAATGATTGAACGTGGCCTCCGCAGTCACGTACTGAGGTCGCTCGTCCACAATGACCCTCAGGTTGCAGTCTCGGTATTTTTGGAGGAGGTCGTCCACAAAGGCATCCACGTTGGTCTCCCGCTTGATGAAGACCTGGTGCACGTTCTTTGTGTCCTCCTCTTCCTCCTCCTGCTCCTCCTGCTGTGACCCCCTCTCAGCGCTTCTCTTGAGCGAATTCTCTGCAGGCTGGGCGGAGGTGGAGGGTGTGCGGCCTTTGGCTTTCTTGTGTCTGGGGGTCTGGGGCTTTCGTCTGTCGCTGGTGGCTGGCGGGGGTGGAGGGGGGGAGTGTGTGTAGGCGCGTCTGCGGGCCTCCTCTTGCTGGTGGTCTTGCAGCGTGTCGCGCACGCGGTTGTAGAGGGTCCAGGAGATGAGGCTGCCCCAGTTCACCCCCGCCGCCCGCACCACCACCACCTGCACAACAACAACAACAGCTAACGGTGCTGACCAGTGGCGGCGGCTGTCGTTGTTGTCGCTGCTGGTGGGGGTGGTGGTGGGGGTGGGGTAGATGTGGTTGGTGAAAGCTGTCACTGATGATGAGTCAAGTCAAGTCAAGTCAAGTCAGAAACACTCTAACCATCCCATGAAGGGCAGTTACAATATTGACAGGCACATTGATACGTATGATTATCTCACAAGACACAAGAAAAATACATTTCAGATTGGTATGAACATTCCAAGACAGCTTTAAAAAATAAAATCACACACACAAACCCACGCACCTGTGCACGTGCGTGCACACACACATACACCAATGTAAGAATACAATGTTGTAAAAACTATTGATTGGAAAAGACATATGAACTTATTAATTACGCATGCACGCTCGTGCACACTCACACGCATATGTGCACACACCCATACACACACACACACCAAAAGATGAACACAATTTTATAAAGACTATTGACTAGTAAACACACACTCACACCATAATGACCATTGACTAGTAAAGACATAAACTTACACACACACACACAAATTTAAAAATCCTTTAAGCCAAAAGTAAGATACAGGAGTACTTATTTTCATGACCACACACACACTTAACGACGTGATGATGACGTGAACAAACGTCGTGGAGTAAGTGGAGAGAATCAGATCAATTCAAGGAACGATCTTTGAAGAGTTGCCTGACTAATGGCCTTATTTCATGTTATCCATTCTCAAACACATTAAAGTATCACAACCATGAGAAGAATTAATACACTGTATTTTAGAATAAAATTAAATGCATTTATAACAAAATTTTGTAAAAATGTCAGGTGCCTCTGTGGGGAACATATTTCCAACACTCACATCATATTTGAGTGTCCAATTGTAAAACCTTTTTTACCCACATTTTGTGAGCAGTCTGTGGAAACTGTATTTAAATATCCAAAATTAGCCTTTGCCATTGTTAAATGTTTATTGCACAGCCCATTAGAGTATTTGTTGTAGTTACTTTATAGTTGTTTCATGTTAACAATTTGTTGAATTAAAATTTTTACTCGTGTTTAAGATTTTTCTCTGTCTATTCCCACATCCCTCGTCTAATATCACCAAGAGTGAACAGACGTTAACTTGAAGACAACAACAACAACACACACTTGACAATCAGGGGAATATATCAGAGAATATAAAACTGTTTGGTCAGTGCTGTTTTGAATTTAGAATTCGAATGAGCGCTGGAACAAAAGAATTTCTTTTTCTATTTGTTTTACTGTTGGAGCACCAAAAGCGGCGTCCTGAAGGAAACAACTGAAATTTCTAAGACATAGCATGGGATGGATCAGCCAAATGGCAGTTGCTTTGCGCACAAGCTGCTGATGGCAGTATGACTTGTGATATCTTTGTTCTTCTCCAATTATTTTTTTAGCAGATTCTAACAATTCTCCGAAGACTATTCTTGTTTTTGACACTAAGGTTGTTGTACCAACAGATGAAAGCAAAACTTAGAACACTCTCTATGTAGGACTTGTAGAACAAAGAAAGAATCTTTTTGTCAATAAAAATGAGTAAGCTTCCTCAGAAAATACATACGTTGTTGTCCCTTTTTGACAATAGCGTCAGTGTTAGCATCCCAGTTTAATTTGTGATCAAAAATAGTTCCCAGATACTCGTACTTTGAAACGTTTTCAACTTCTTGACTATGGATGATAACATGCTCAGAAGTGTGACCCGATCTTCTGAAATCGATAGGAAGATCTTTAGTTTTAGAAACATTTAGCTCCAGATAGGCCTCATCACACCAATTGACGAAATCAGTGAGGGCTGGACCATGGTTTTGGACAGATCCAGATAAGAGAGGCAAAAGAGCAGTCATCGGCAAATTTTACAAGAAAGGAATTTTCATAGCTGCTTCAGCAATCATCTGTGTACAGAATGTACAGAAGTGGTGAGAGAACGCACCCCTGTGGAGAACCCGTACAGGTAAATCTAACCGATGAAGATATATTATTGGCAAAAACCCGCTGTGGTCTGTTAGTTAAAAATTCCATCAGCCAACGAAGAAGTTGATAGTCTACATCAAATTTTGAAAGTATTTTGTGAACAAGAACATGAGGCTGCATTGTATTGAAAGCTGAACTAACGTCAGCAAACAATATTCTGGCATGAGTCAGGTGTTTCTAAGTGGTTGTACAACTTGTTCAAAATGAACAGTTTGGCATCTTTAACACCTCGTCCTGTCCTGTAGGCAAACTGTAGCGGGTCAAGGTCTTTCTCTGTAGCAGAAAGAAGGAGAGATTTTACGATCTTTTCTAATGTTTTCATCACAAGTGATGTGAGGGCTATAGGTCTGAAATCGTTAGGCCGAGAAGGATTTGGTTTCTTTGGAAGAGGTATTACATTGGAAGTCTTCCAAATAACTGGTATCTGGCTAGTGTCCAGTGAGGCTTGGAACAGGTGCTGAAAGACGCTGGCAAGCTGAGTAGCGCAGAACTTAAGGGTTTGCCGCATATACCATCTGGTCCAGGAGATTTGTTGATATTTATTGCCTTGAAGTGTTTACAAATAACTGTTTCATCAACAATGACGCTATTCTCAAAGGGAAGAGATTGCTTCGGGCCATTTAATTCATCCCCAAAATCATGCTTTTTGAAGTGAGTAAAAAATGCATTTAAATGGTCTGGTAAGTTGTTGTCACAGACCCCCTGGAGACTAATCTTCGACCTATGTGGGGCAGCTACCATGTTTACTACTGACATAATTATTTTTTATGATGATTGTGGTGGTGGTGGTGGTGGTGGTGGTGGTGGTGTGGAGTGGTAGTGGGGGATGGTGTGGTGGTTGTGATGATGATGACTACAGCTATGTGGTTGTGGTGGTTGTGATGATGATAATGGTGGTGGTGTGATATGATGATAGTGGTGGTGATGATGTGATGATGATGATAGTGGTGGTAGTGATGATGGTGATGGTGATGATTTGACGATGATGATGGTGGTGATTGTGATGATGACGACAGCAGCAGTGATGATGATGCTGACGGTGATGGTAGTGGTGCTTATGAAGATGATGATAAAGATGATAACGATGATGGTGACAGCAGCGGTGTCGATGATGATAATGATGATGATGATGGTAATAGTGACAACATCAGTGCTGCTGCTGCTGATAATGACAATGACAATGACAGCAGCAGCAGCAGCAGCAGCGGTGGTGTTGATGATGGTGATGGTGACAGCAGTGGTGACTGACCTGGTCCCCCTGCTTGGCCCACAGCCCGGCCTTGATGGCCAGAACGAGAGTCTTCCCTGACCCCGGGGGCCCGGTCAGGCACAGGAAGGGGCACGGCGAGTCCAGCAGCCGTAGCTGTTCTGCACGCAGGATGGACCGCCCAAAGTCCACACCTGAACACACACACACACACGCAGAGCACCTGGTTAATGTTACCATGTCTGTTGTTATAGTATCACCCCCACACAGAGACACAGACAGACAGACAGACACACACACACACAGACACACACATGCACATACAGAGCACCTGGTTAATGTTACCGTGTCTGTTGTTATAGTATCACCCCCACACAGACACACACACAGACACACACACACACACACGCACACACAGAGCACCTGGTTAATGTTACCGTGTCTGTTGTTATAGTATCACCCCCACACAGAGACACAGACAGACAGACAGACAGACACACACACACACAGACACACACATGCACATACAGAGCACCTGGTTAATGTTACTGTGTCTGTTGTTATAGTATCACTCCCACACAGAGACACAGACAGACAGACACACACGCATGCACACACACACACATTCACACACACATACATACATACATACACACAATACAGGGGACGGGACAGCCTAGTGGTTAGAACATTGCGCTCGCAATCTGACAACCCGGGTTCGATTCCCGTTCAAGGGGGATATTTTCCTCTGGAGTTAACATCAGTGCAGACTCCATTCTCCCCAAAAGTCCTTCGGATGGGACCTTAAACCGAGGTCCCATGTGCAAACGCACACAGAATATCTTGCGCACACATTAAATCCTGTTCTGCTTTTTGTAAGAGTAGGCCATTGTGTGCCGGTGGAAACAGATGACAGAATTTACACAACCGCATACACACGGGGCCTGGATGTAAAAAAGCACATAAGTGCTTATTCCATTATCCTTGATATAAAAGAATAAAATAAATAAATAAACAATACATACCCATCCACCCACAACTCTGCATAAAAAAACAGTAATGCTGAACTGCCTCAAGCAACTGAATCAATACTACCAACAAACCAACCAATGAAAATCCATCAATTTTTCATCAAAACTAACCAAATATACCAACCAATGAAAATCCATCAATTTTTCATCAAAACTAACCAAATATACCAACCAATGAAAATCCATCAATTTTTCATCAAAACTAACCAAATATACCAACCAATGAAAACTGATCAATTTTTCATCAAAACTAATCAATGATACCAACCAATGAAAACTGATCAATCTTTCATCAAAACTAACCAAATATACCAACCAACAAAAATCAACCCATTTTTCATCAAAACTAATCAAATATACCAACCAATGAAAACTGATCAATTTTTCATCAAAACTAACCAAATATACCAACCAATGAAAACCGATCCATTTTCCGTCAAATCTAACCAAATATACCAACCAATGAAAACCGATCCATTTTTCATCAAAACTAACCAAATATACCAACCAATGAAAACTGATCAATTTTTCATCAAAACTAACCAATAATACCAACCAATGAAAACTGATCAATTTTTCAACAAAACTAACCAAATATACCAACCAATGAAAACCGATCAATTTTTCATCAAAACTAACCAATAATACCAACCAATGAAAACTGATCAATTTTTCATCAAAACTAACCAATAATACCAACCAATGAAAACCGATCCATTTTTCATCAAAACTGACCAAATATACCAACCAATGAAAACTGATCAATTTTTCATCAAAACTAACCAAATATACCAACCAATGAAAACCGATCCATTTTCCGTCAAATCTAACCAAATATACCAACCAATGAAAACCGATCCATTTTTCATCAAAACTAACCAAATATACCAACCAATGAAAACTGATCAATTTTTCATCAAAACTAACCAATAATACCAACCAATGAAAACTGATCAATTTTTCAACAAAACTAACCAAATATACCAACCAATGAAAACCGATCAATTTTTCATCAAAACTAACCAATAATACCAACCAATGAAAACTGATCCATTTTTCATCAAAACTAACCAATAATACCAACCAATGAAAACCGATCCATTTTTCATCAAAACTGACCAAATATACCAACCAATGAAAACTGATCCATTTTTCATCAAAAACTAATCAACTAATCAACGTGAAAAATTCCGGAAACCTGTCAAGTGGATGCAGTCTGCCACTGTGCGGGACTTCAGCCGAGAGAACGGTCCACAGAACCTGAAAACACACACCAACCCCCAAAAAGTGCTGACAGTGTGTGTGTTTGTTTCTTTGTCTTTTTGTCTTCCTCAGCTAGCGCTCTGAGGTTGACTTATGCTGAGATTTTTGCCTACTGGGGACGGGATAGCTCAGTGGTCAGAGCACTCACTTTCCCCCAGCTAAGGTTAACCAGCACTGGGCGTGGTTACCACTTGGATGGGTGACCGTTTGCGTGCCTTGGCTTCTGCACAGTCTCCCAGTTCACCCAGCTGTAAATGAGTACCTGCCCTCTTTAGGGTCAGGGAAGGTAAAGCAGCGAGGGAGAGGAGATGGGCACCGCCCTCAATATGCTGACCCCTTGAGAGGTTGAGGTCTCTGACGCCTCACTCCCCTATGACCACATAGGTTATAGGACACCTTTACCTTAACTGTTTTTGCCCACCATTAAGGTAGCCACACTCTGACTTTGGGGATGATGTTTAAATACCACATCAGTGTGCTTGAGTTCTGTTGTTTTTTAAAAATCTTGTCATTGGGCCTTACCAGCACAAAATGGCCTACTCTTTCAAAAAGGAGAATGGGTTTTAACATGAGTACAAAATGTTTTTCCTGCATTTGCACACAAGGCATCAGTTTATAGTCTCATCCAAAAGATTTCCGGAGGGGGAGGGGGGAGGGAAGGGGGGGGGAGTAAGTCAGTGCTGATGTTAACTCCAGAGGGCAAAATCCCCTTAAACAGGCGTGTCTGTGGTGGTGGTTTGAACCTGGGCTATCTAATCGTGAGCGCAACACTCTAACCACGAGGCTATCCTGGCCCCCACTGATCAGTTGGAATATGTATCGTCAGAATAGAGGCTGAAATATGTGTCATCAGAACAGGCTGAAGTATGTATCATCAGAACAGGCTGAAATATGTATCGTCAGAACAGGCTGAAGTATGTATCATCAGAACAGGCTGAACTATGTATCGTCAGAACAGGCTGAACTATGTATCGTCAGAACAGGCTGAACTATGTATCGTCAGAACAGGCTGAAATATGTATGGTCAGAACAGGCTGAACTATGTATCGTCAGAACAAGCTGGAATATGTATCGTCAGAACAGGCTGGAATATGTATCATCAGAACAGGATGAAATATGTATCGTCAGAACAGGCTGGAATATGTATCGTCAGAACAGGCTGGAATATGTATGGTCAGAACAGGCTGGAATATGTATCGTCAGAACAGGCTGAAATATATATGGTCAGAACAGGCTGGAATATGTATCGTCAGAATAGAGGCTGAAATATGTATGGTCAGAACAGGCTGAAATATGTATGGCCACAACAGGCTGGAATATGTATCGTCAGAACAGGCTGAAATATGTATCGTCAGAACAGGCTGAAATATGTATGGTCAGAACAGGCTGAAATATGTATCGTCAGAACAGGCTGAAATATATATGGTCAGAACAGGCTGGAATATGTATCGTCAGAATAGAGGCTGAAATATGTATGGTCAGAACAGGCTGAAATATGTATCGTCAGAATCTCTCTTTTCTCCCTCAACTCCCAGAAGAGTGGTGGACATGGCACTGCACTGCACTGAAGTTTTCAGCCCCTGTCCCTTGGGCAAGTTGAACCTGGCGGAGCCCATCCCTCTCTAGGTACAGGGTGCATGCTGGGTAAAATGTAAAAGGTGTAAACAGGTTACGGTCAGATGAAGATAACTTATGAAAGATGTTGAGATTTCTTTTTTGTATGTTATGAAAATTAATGCAGTGAATTGCAATATAATAATAATAATAATAATAATAATAATAATAATCATAATCATAAATGGAACTTATATAGCGCTATATCTTGCAAAAACAAATCAAAGCGCATGCATTCGAACAAATCTTACACAGTCATACAACCAATGACAAATAATCAATAGTTCAAACAGATATTACAAACATGGTACACTGCAGACCAAATCTATGAAATAAAATTGCAATAGTCAAATGTTTTTCAAAAGCACCACACACACACACACACACAGGTCATATACTTTAGCAGGGTGATAGGACATGGGTTAGTGAAGGGTGGGATAGTTCTGATATGAGATAGGAGGGGGGAAATCTTAGGTTTGAAATAAATATGTCTTGAGGCTTGATTTAAAAGTGTCATAGCTAGGCTTCTGGTGAAGAGAGAGAGGTAGCTCATTCCAGGTCGATGGACCCGAAATAAAGAAAGAGCGGCGGCCCACAGTGGATTGGTTGAATCTAGGTATTCGTAGGCACAAGGTATCTGCAGCAGAGCGGAGAGAACGTGAAGGAGTGTACAGGTTAAGACATTCACAGAGGTAGGAGGGTGCAGTTTTGTGGAGACATTTGTAACAGAGGGTACTGATCTTATATTCTACTCTCTGTGGCACAGGCAGCCAGTGGAGAGATCGCAAGAGCGGGGTAATGTGCTCCGATTTTTTCTTTCTGAGAACTAGTCGAGCTGCGGAGTTTTGTATACGTTGAAGGGATTGGATAGATGATGCTGCAGACCAGACAAAAGAGAATTGCAATAGTCCAGATGTGAAAGAATGAGAGAAGTGACAAGTTTGGCTGTTGCATCGGTGGACAGGTACTTTCGAATTGCACTTATACGCCGTAACTGATAGTAGCACGACTGACAGGTCTGGGTGATGAATTTTTGCATAGAGAGTGTGTTGTCGATAACAACACCTAGGTACTTCACAGCAGTGGATAGAGGGACTGATGCATTGCTGAGTTCTATTGAAGCTGTTGTAATGGAAGAGTTTGTGTTTGGTCCCGACAAGCATGGCTTCGGTTTTATCTGCATTTAGCTGTAATTTGTTCTGTGTCATCTAATTTTGAATATCTTCAAAGCAGTGGGCCATATTTGCCAGAGAGAAGGCAGATTTTCAGGAGTAACACTGCTTTGAATCTGAGAGTCATCTGCGTAAAAATGATGGTTGATTTGATGACAGTTTATTAGATATGACAGTGGGGCAGTGTAAAGAGTGAACAGAACTGATCCCTGTGGGACTCTGCATTCCAGTTTGGCAGGTATTGACTGAATCTTGTTTACTGCAACTGTCTGAAATCGGTCAGTAAGGTATGAATTAAACCAGGTGAGGGCTGTGCCAGTAACACCAAACATTTTTTGAAGACGGAAGAGAAGAATTGAGTGGTCTATAGTATCGAAGGCTGCCGATAAGTCGAGTAGAGTGAGAAGGGAGATTTTCCCTGAGTCAGAAGCTAGTAGAAGCATGTTTAAAGTGTGTACTAGGGTGGTTTTAGTGCTGTGGTTGACGCGATAGGCAGACTGAAACTCAGGAAGAAGATTGTTGGAGAGAAGGTGGTTGTTGAGCTGTTTGAGAACTACTTTTTCAAGGACTTTAGAAATAAAAGGTAGATTGGAAACAGGTCTATAAATCTTCAGAATGTTAGGGTAAAGTCATGCTTTTGAGTAGAGGTGTGACTATAGCAGTTTTGAGAGCTGATGGAACATTTCCTGAAACATTTACTGAGCGCTTTGATTTGTTGCTTTACAAGATTCAGCGCTATATAAATTCCATACATTATTATTATCATTATTATTATTATTTCCTGAAACAAGAGATGAGTTCACTATTTTTGTGATAGTGGGTATAAGTTGTGGTAGGCCCTGTGTGAAAAGAGAAGCAGGTATGGGATCAAGATCACATGATTTTATAGTCATTTCTTTCAGAATTGTCGTGATTTCTTTCTCACTTGTCGGATGAAAGAAAAGGAGAGGAGTGCCAGAGAATGTAATGTACTGTAATGTGCTGTATTGTACTGTAAGGTACTGCACTGGACTACTGTAAGTAATACACTGTACTGCACTATACTGTAATGTACAGTAATGTAGCATGCTGTAATGTACTGTAATATACTGTACTGCACTATACTGTAATGTACAGTAAAGTAGCATGTTGTAATGTACTGTAATACACTGTACAGCACTATACTGTAATGTACAGTAATGTAGCATGCTGTAATGTACTGTAATACACTGTACTGCACTATATGGTTATATATTGTAATGTAGCATGCTGTAAAGTGTAAAGTACTGTAATATACTGTACTGCACTATACTGTAATGTACCATACTGTAATGATGATAATGATGATGATGATGATGATGGTGATGCTGCTGCTGCTGCTTCTGCTGCTCCTCCTCCTCCTCTCCTACTACTACAATGGAATTTTTATAACACTGAATCTTGTACAGTAATGTACTATAATGTACCATACTGTACAACTACTGCTATACTAATAATAAAAATAATAATAATAATAATAATAATAATAATATATTATATGGAATTTTTATAGCGCAGAATCTTGTACCATAATGTACAACACTGTAACGTAATGCCATCAAAACCAGGCTGCCACTGTTACACACCCACACACTCCAAACACACAAGTTCACCTGGACACATGAAACAAGAGCGACGCTTACCTCGAAACGATCTGTTCATAAAAACCACTGGACATCTCCATTCCCCCACCATCCTCTCCATCTTCCTCATCCCTCTCCTCTGACCACTGTTCCAAATCCAAGTTCTTCTCTTGGCGTCTGCTCAAAATGCCCTTTTCCAAGGTACACCACCACTGAATCAAAGGCGCCACAGCTTGGTCAGTTACGTCCCTTGGCAAGAGGCTGGTGGCAGCGATGTCTTCGTTTGTGGCGACGTGTTCTGCTGTCAAACATCGGTCCAGTGCCTCTTCCAGGGTCTTGGTCTCCAAGACTTGGCAACAGTCCTGAAATGTGGAAGGAATCAGAGTTTGTTTTGTGCTGTATAATGGGACTATATGTGTATGGGGTGGGTGGTGGGTGTATAGGCGTGCGTGCGTGTGTGTGTGTGTGTGTGTGTGTGGGTGGGGGGGGTTAACATCAGTGGTGCCCCTAAGAGTCCTTCGAATGAGACTGTAAACTGAGGTCCCATGTGCGAACACACGCAGAACATCTTGCGCACACGTTAAAGCCCGTTCCACCATTCGAAAGAGTAGGCCATTGTATGCCAGTGAGAAGGGATGACAAAATATATACAAAACTGCACACACACAGGGACTAGGTGTTAAAAATAAATACATGAGTGCTTATTCCATTATCCTTGAAATAAAATTTATATAAAAAAATTAAAACATTTTAAAAAATAAATCTCAATGCTAGACAAAGTGTGTCTGTCACCTCCAGACCACCCTGTCAGATATAAAAAGTCAGCCTCCTGGAGAGAGCGGTGACTCACCTTGCCCAGCACAGTCTTCCACAGGTGACTCACCTTGCCCAGCACAAGGTCTTCCAGAGGTGACTCACCTTGCCCAGCACAAGGTCTTCCAGAGGTGACTCACCTTGCCCAGCACAAGGTCTTCCACAGGTGACTCACCTTGCCCAGCACAAGGTCTTCCAGAGGTGACTCACCTTGCCCAGCACAGTCTTCCAGAGGTGACTCACCTTGCCCAGCACAGTCTTCCAGAGGTGACTCACCTTGGCCAGAACACTTCCAGAGGTGACTCACCTTGGCCAGAACACTTCCAGAGGTGACTCACCTTGGCCAGAACACTTCCAGAGGTGACTCACCTTGGCCAGAACACTTCCAGAGGTGACTCACCTTGGCCAGCACACTTCCAGAGGTGACTCACCTTGGCCAGCACACTTCCAGAGGTGACTCACCTTGGCCAGCAGAAGGTCTTCCAGAGGTGACTCACCTTGTCCAGCACAAGGTCTTCCACAGGTGACTCACCTTGGCCAGAACAGGGTCTTCCACAGGTGACTCACCTTGGCCAGCTCAGGGTCTTCCAGAAGCTGCTGCAGCTCAGCCCGGCTGGTGTTGGGCAACGCCAAGACTTTGGTGATGGCAGGACACCCTGGGAGGTCAGAGGTCAAGTACCGGAGCACGGTTTTCGCTTTCCGCAGCTGGTTCAGGCTTTTGCTGATGGTCTTGCGGAAGTCTTCCTCCATGCTCTCCCTTTTCCCGCTAGTGACGTGTTCTTCTTGATTGCTGCTGGCCGAAGAACGGAGATGTATGTCATCTTCGTGTTGATTGGCTGAATCTGGGTCATCTGTGTGCTGATTGGTTGAATCAGGGTCATCTTCGTGTTGATTGGCTGAATCAGGGTCATCTGTGTGCTGATTGGCTGAATCAGGGTCATCTTCGTGTTGATTGGCTGAATCAGGGCCATCTTTGTGCTGATTGGTTGGAGAAGAGACTGGTGCAGAACCTGTTGTTACTTTTTCCATATGTTCTGAAGAACTCAAGATGCTTTCATCGTCAGGTTTGACCGTGCATTCGATGTCGTCCAGTTTGTTTTGTGGTTCTGAAGGAACATCCAGTTTGCTCAAGTGTTCGTGATGGGGTTTGCAATGGTTTGTTCCTGTTCCTGTGGAGATCTCGGTGTGTTCTTCCAGATCTCCACACTGACAATGTGCTCCATCTTCATCTGGAGGATGATCTCCAGCGCTGGACTGTGTGACTCTCTCCTCAGCTGCAAGAACACCTTCCGCTGATCCATTCTGGGGACCAGCTTCATCACGACTGTTCCTCAACTGCGCCCCGTCTGTGTCAGTGACAGGATTCAAAGCAGCACCTTCCTTCAATGCGGGCATCTCCCTGCCTTCAGAGGATGTCTGCGACTGGTGGGAATGCTGCTGTTCTGTAGGAGGCGTGCTGGTCTCCAAGCCTAGCAGCGTCTTGGCCTCGATCACGATCAATCCCAAACGCCGGCTGATGAGGAGGTTGTCGAAATCCCCTCTTTTGAGCGCAATTTCCAAATCCCTCGGTGTAGGGAAAATCCCTTTCTTTGCAGAGCTGTCTAAAGGTGGATCTGCTGACAATCGTGAAGAAGGAGGCAGAGGAGGGGAAGGGCTAGACTTTGGTTCTGCCTCCACGTCTTCACCCCCATCCTGGCATCCTGACCCATATTCACGGAGAACTTCCGTCCCGTCCACTTGTGATCCCACAGGAATGTGCACCATCTCACTACTAGCAGAGGCTTCAGAAAGGTCGCTCTTCACTGTCGTGGAATCTGGGTGGTTAGCATCCTGCGATTCTCCGGAATTTGTCCTCGCGCTCTCTGTCGTCTTGGAAGTGGCGTTGTTGGCCGGGGGGGGTGCGGTTTTGGGTTGGGCTAGGAAGA
>CM054165.1:2270337-2272837 GCA_028751875.1 Rapana venosa | reverse complement strand
TATCTATCTCATCTCATCTCTCTCTCTCATAACTCTCTCTCTCTCTCTCTCTCTGTTGTTGATCTCTACTTATCTCTCTCTACTCTCTCTCTCTGTTAGTCTGTATCTACTCCTATCTCCTCTCTCTCTCTCTCTCTCTCTCTCTCTTCTCTCTCTCTCTGTTGTCTGTATCTCTCTCTCTCTCTCTCTCTCTCTCTCTCTCTGTTGTCTGTATCTTCTATCTCTCTCTGTCGATCACTACTCTCCCCCTCTCTCTCATCTCGGTGATCTCTCTCTCTCTCTCTCTCTCTCTCTCTTGTTGTCTGTTACTCCCTCT
This sequence comes from Rapana venosa, assembly GCA_028751875.1. Classification (NCBI taxonomy): domain Eukaryota; kingdom Metazoa; phylum Mollusca; class Gastropoda; order Neogastropoda; family Muricidae; genus Rapana; species Rapana venosa. Next base: position 2,272,521 of record CM054165.1, on the reverse strand, counting down.
CTCCCTCATCTTCTCTCTCTCTCTCTCTCTCTGTTGTCTGTATCTCTCTTCTCCCTCTCTCTGTGTCTGTCTCTCTCTCTCTTCTTCTCTCGTCTGTATCTCTCCTCTCCTCTGTTGTCTGTATCTCTCTCTCTCTCTCTCTGTTGTCTGTATCTCTCTCTCTCTCTCCTCTCTGATCTCTCTTCTCTCTCTCTCTCTGCTCTCTCACACCACATCACACACCGCCACACACACACCACACACACCACTCTCTCTCTTTTGTTGTCTGTATCTCTCTCTCTCTCTCCTCTCTCTCTCTCTCTCTCTCTTCTCTTTTCTCTCTTTGTCTCTCTCCGTGTCTCCCTCTATCTGTCTCTGTCTCTCTCTCCCTCTCTCTCCCTCAATCTGCCTCTCCCTTCCTCTCTCTCTCTCTCTGTCTCTCTCCCCCTCTGTCTCTGTTTGTCTGTCTCTCTCTCTCACTCTCTCTGTTGTCTGTCTGTTTGTCTGTCTCTCTCGTGTGTTCTTGTGATTCGTTTTAAGTTGTTCTTTATTGATTCCTGTTGTTTAGTTTTGACTAATTTATTTTGTGTGTTCAGCTTGTAGCTGAGTTGACACCAGAACTTATAGTCGTATCCATCCATCCATACATACATACATATATGTCAGCGCCTGGGCTTTATGACAGTTCTTGATTAAACCATTGACGCTGGGGGCAACAGCAAAGTGAGAGGCTGTATGACCAGTGGCTTTCCCACACATGGTATTCCACTTGACAGCTTAGTCTTTAGTGATCGACTATGACTCTCTGACTAGGAGGCTTGACTCCCACAGTCCTTATGTGCTGCAGCCCTGGGGGCTGGTTGGCCTTTGGAGAACATCTCCAACGCTGACTGTCCTTATGCCCACTTGGCCGAGAGAGTGGGGGATGTACTGTGGGCAAGGCATCTCCACTATTATCAACTTTCTGCCCAGTTTCCAAAACAGCAGCTGCCTCCTCTGCTGTTTTGGAGGTCATCGTCGGACACGACGGACAAACATACAAACACACACACACACACACACACACACACATATATATATATATATATATATATATCTTATAGAGATCTCATTTCTTTTCTTTGCAATACATTAATTTAATGCATTGTGGAATTCCTCTTGCATTTTTCACACAAGAGAGTCATGTGTAACCCCTCCCCCAAACAATAACAATAAATTTGTTCAAAGCGCCAAAATCTCTCTCATTCCTCCTCCGTCAGTCTGTCTGAGTCTCTCTCTCTCTCCTCGTCTGTCTTCTCTCTCTCTGTCTCTTCTCTCTTCTCTCTCTCTCTCTCTCTCCTCTCTCTCTCTCTCTTCTCAGACTATAAACTAAGGTCCCGTGTGCGAACAGACGCAGAACATCTTGCGCACACGTTAAATCCTGTTCTGCTTGTCGTAAGAGTAGGCCACTGTGTGCCGTTGGGAACAGATGACAAAATTTACAAAACTGCATACACACGGGGACTGGATGTAGAAAAGCACATAAGTGCTTATTCTATTATCCTCGATATAAAATTTAAAATAATAAATAAATTAATTAAATCTCTCTTCTCTCTCTCTCTCTCTCTCTCTCTCTCTCTCTTCAGTCTCTCTCTCTCTCTCTCTCTCTCTCTCTCTCTCTCTCTCTCTCTCTTCTCTCTCTGAGTCTCTCTCTCTCTGCCCCCTCCCCCTCCACCCACCCAATCCTCCTCTCTCACATTGATTGTGAATCTGTCGACGTTGCAGCAACGCAAAACAACAACAACAAACAAACAAAAGAAAACCCCCACCACCACCACCATCAACAACCACCACCACCAATGTCAATGACTCATATGACAGCTGTTGACAGGAGCCACAAAGCACTGGCCTTTCGCACTTAAACTCAAGTAGGTGTCTGTATCTCTCGGGCCTGGCTAACGCCTGGCTATGTTATTGGCAGGAAGCGTGCACTACAATATAATACAATGTAATACGATATGATACAATACAATGCAATATAATATGATACAACAAAATACAATATGACACAATACAATATATAATGCAATGCAATAATAATAATAATGATAATAATAATAATAATAATGATAATAATAATAATAATAGTAATAATGTATGGAATTTATATAGCGCTGAATCTTGTAAAGCAACAAATCAAAGCGCTCAGATGATTTTTTTTTAAAG
>CM054165.1:2260337-2262837 GCA_028751875.1 Rapana venosa | reverse complement strand
GGGGGGGGGGGGGGGATAAAGACAAGTAACCAGGATGAGAGGGAATGGAGTGTGCAGGGCCAATCCAAGCGATGCAAAGCCGGATACAAAGTGAAAGGGATGCCAGGTCAATCCTTCAGTTATAAAGGGAATGTGACTGACATACGCCACCATTGTTTTCGCAAGAGACTGTAGCGGCTCATAGGCACTTGACATTATCATAATGTTTAAAATTTGTTGGGCTACGTTTGTGTTTGTAATCAGATCAGAAAGGGTATCGTTCTATATATGCCAGTGTGTAAATGTGTGTGTGTGTGTGTGTGTGTGTGTGTGTGTTGTGTGTGTGTGTGTGATGTACTCTGCCTATGTTATGTACATTCTGTGATGTGTGTGCGTGCGTGCGCAATATATATATATCATTATACGCACGCACCCGTTGGGGGCAGAGAGATTTAAAAAAAAAAAAAATGTTATTCTTGTATATCGAGGATAATGGAATAAGCACTTATGTTTTTTTTTTACATCCAGTCCCTGTGTGTATGCGGTCTATTTTGTCAATTCTGTCATCTATTCCCACCGGCACACAATGGCCTACTCTTACGGAAAGCGGAACAGGATTTAACGTGTGCGCAAGATGTTCTGCGTGCGTTCGCACACGGGACCTCGGTTTATAGTCTCATCCGAACGACTTTAGGAGAGAGTGGAGTCTGCACTGATGTTAACTCCAGGGGAAAATATCCCCTTGAGCGGGAATCGAACCCGGGTCGTCAGATTGCGAACGCAATGTTCTAACCACTAGGCTATCCCGTCCCCCTCTCCCGAGAGAGAGAGAGAGAGAGAGAGAGAGAGAGAGAGAGAGAGAGAGAGAGAGAGGAGAGAGAGAGAGAGACAGAGAGAGAGACAGAGAGAGAGACAGACAGACAGACAGACAGACAGACAGACAGACAGAGAGAGAGAGAGGAGAGAGAGAAGAAGAGAGAGGAGAGAGAGAGACTGACAGACTGAGAAACAGACAGACAGAGAGGGAGAGAGACAGAGACAGAGAGAGAGAGAGAGAGAGAGAGAGAGAGAGAGAGAGAGTATGCAATAAAAAGACATCAGTATATACAGACTTAGGCAGAAAGACACAGAGAGAAAAAGAAATGAAAAGACAAACAAACAAATTGAAAAGTAAACAGACTGAACCGAAGATCAAAACATGTATTGATTTTATTAGAGAGGAAGTCCATCTGGCGCCAAGGTCAAGTCATGCAATATTAAATACATATATAAATCACGCCACATCAATTGTTTTGCAATCAAAAGTGTAGCATTAAGAAAACAATACACTGTCCTAGAACTAAAAATATACATGTTTGTCTTTCATGTTCGACGATGACCTCCAAAACAGCAGAGGAGGCAGCTGCTGTTTCAGAGATTGGGCAGAAATTTGATTATAGTGGAGATGCCTTGCCTCACAGTACATCCCCACGCTCTCGGCCAAGTGGGCATAAGGACTGTCAGCATTGGAGATGTTCTCCAAAGGCCAACCAGCCCCCAGGGCTGCAGCACATAAGGACTGTGCAAGTCAAGCCTCCTGGTCAGAGAGTCATAGTCGATCACTAAAGACTAAGCTGTAAAGTGGAATTCCATAAGTGGGATACTGATTATACAGCCTCTCACTTTGCTGTTGCCCCCAGCGTCAATGGTTTAATCAAGAACTGGGATAAAGCCCAGGCGCTGAAGGCCCAATATATATATATATATATATATATATATATATATATATATATATATATATATATATATATATATTGCTGCCTAATCTTCTGTGACGTCCCCCATCCCACTGTTCCCACGCCGCTCATTCCAATCTCCCCGCTACAGCCACACCCAGATTTGTTATGTCTCATCCCCAGGGTTGGAAGTCCACAGAGAGCCCATCAATATCAGGCCGACATGGGGCCACCAGGCGGAGGGGCCCTGCACTGCTGCTGGGTCATTTTGGTGGTGTTCAGTGGTGCCTGTTCTGAGGTAACATACGCAGGACACCACCTACTAAGCCCCCTACTGATGACAGTATTAGCTCAGTCGCAGAGTCAGACTGAGTACAGGATAAAAAAAAAGCTTGTAAACTTACTCTTTTACCCTCAGTAAAGATCATTTTGAATTGAATTGAATTGAACTGAGTGAGTCGCCCTCCCAAGGTGGCAACCACCACAACGTCCCTCCAACCACCGTCCCCCGCGAACCTACAACCCCAAAGGCTTTGACACAAACTCACCACAGGCACAGAAGTGTATGGGCAAACCGAATCTGAGGTCACTAAGAGACCAGGGCAACTGGGACCACCGAATCAGAGGCCTTTTTTAAAAAAAATATTAATTTTATTGCATGATGATCAATGACAATGAGGATGACGTAATGCAGCTGCTGTGGAAGTGCATATGCTTTGAGACTTCTTGACAGGGTTGTACTCTACGCTTACTATCATAATATATCCCGGCATCAACCGGGCCCGAGAGCTACAGACACTGCAGTA
>CM054165.1:2245343-2252843 GCA_028751875.1 Rapana venosa | reverse complement strand
TTGATATCACCTGCAATACCAGGTGGGTTGTTTTTTTGTTGCCCACCTTTTGGAGTAAGCGATTTGTTCTTTGGTAGTAATGTAGAGGTTGTTACACTACACACGCAAGCTTTTTCAATAGAAGAAAGTGGTGATGACGTCGGTATAACTCGACTTTAAGAGGACTGAACATATTGCATGCCCAAAACCTGATCCAAATTGATATGGTTGTAAAGGCCGCAATCCACAACTTAAAGATTCGCTAATATCGCCTTCTTTTCATAATAATAATAATAATAATAATATGATGATGATGATGATGATGATGATGATGATGATGATAATAACAACAACAAAACAACAACTAATAAAATAAATAATAATAATATATAATAATAATATAATAATATATAATAAAATGATGATGATGATGATGATGATGATGATGATGTATGATAATAATAATAATAATAATAATAATAATAATAATGATGATGATGATGAATAATAATAATAATAATAATAATAATAATAATAATAATAATAATAATAATGACTATCTTTGAATGTTACAGCCCTTGTAACACTCAAGCCACCTTAATCAACAACAAGCGAAGGAAGGTGGCAGGATGGTTAAGACGTTCTCCTGCCAACAAGTAAACCGTGAGGTTGTGGGTCCGATTCCCAGCATCGCCCTTTCTTCCCAGTTTGATTATATAAAAAAATCGAACTGAATGTCAAAGTCCTTCGGATGAGACTATAAACTGAGGCCCTGTGTGCGAACGCACGCAGAACATCTTCCGCACACGTTAAATCCTGTTCCGCTGTTGGAAAGAGTAGGCCATTGTGTGTCGGCGGGAACAGATGACAAAATTTACAAAACCGCATACACACGGGGACTAGACGTAAAAAAGCACATGAGTGCTTATTCCATTATCCTCGATATAAAATAAATAAATAAATAAAATAAATAATCAAACACGCATCAATGTAGTTAGAAAGACTTTTATGAGAGGAGAAAACATTTCTGACAAGAAAATCACGACATTTTGAAAAAAAATTATATGAGTTCGAATTACAGAAAAAAGAAGAAGAATCAGTAAACGCCATCACTCTTCAATTGTCCGATTATTCACCGTTTATTCGACAGCTAGTATTTCAAGGGGGAAAAGGTGTATTTGGGGGTTTTAAAAATTCTTTTCTTTCGATGACAATAGAATAAGTACTCATGTGCTTTTTTGCATCCAGTCCCCGTGTGTATGCAGTTTGTCAGTTTTGTCTTCCGCTCCCACCGGCACACAATGGCCTACTCTTCCGAAAAAGCGGAACGGGTTTTAATGTGTGCGCAAGATGTTCTGTGATTTGGAGTTTTGAAGAAACTAGTCTAGACCTGCCAGGTACTTGTTAGAATGATGGAAATAATTATCATCCGAACCCGAAGTCGGAGTGTGGCTACCTTAATGGTGGGTGGAAACGGTCACACACGCAAAACTCTCAGGTGTGGTGATCCTGGCAGCTCTAGCCCAGGAACAAAACAAAGCTGCCACTGCTGGTGTTTGTATATGAGTTTATATGGTTTTTATAACATTGTATTCCTATAGTGGCGTGTGTGTGTGTGTGTGTGTGTGTGTGTGTGTGTGTGTGTGTGTGTGTGTGGTGTGTGTGGTGTGTGTGCGTGCGTGTGTGTTTGTGTGCGTGTTGTGTGTGTGTGTGGTGTGTGTATGTGATGTGTGTGTGTGTGTGTGCGTGTGTGTGTGGTGTGTGTGTGTGTGTGTGTGTGTGTGTGTGTGTGTGTGTGTGTGTGTTGTGTGTGTGTTGTTGTGTGTTCGTGTTCTTCTTTAATTTAACGTCTGTTCCATATTTTGTGATATTAAACAAGTGTGTGTGTGTGCGTGTCAAAGTCAAAGTCAAACTTTTATTTTCAGATGGTACATTGAATAAGCAGTGCATTTGCTTTTTTCATCAAGCCATCTATCTAAAGAAAGAAAAAAAAGCGAGAAAAAAAGATAATGTATATGCAGACATAGAATAAAAAACCTAATCTATGGTAAACTATACAAATCAAACAACAAAAAAACAATAACATATGCATATGTGGAATTAAAACAAAACAAAATCCCAGAAAAATATGAGACCATACAATTCAAATAATTCAAAAATCTTGAAAAAGTATCCGTCATAACACAAACAAACAAGCAACAAAGAAAAACTTAACCAAAACAAAACAAAGAAGACAAAACAGAATAAAAATAAAAAACCCACACCAACTGCTTCCCTCCCCCCCCCCCCCCTCACACACACATATACACACAAACCTTCAACCATACAAACAACTGAATAAAACAAAACAAAAAAGATGAATCAACAAGAACAACCACAACAAGGAAATAAACAATCAAACAAACACAAATATACATACACAACAACAACAGCGACAATAACTAACATAGGACAAGAATAACAGCCAAGACAAATGAAGAACAATATAGAACTAACAAAAGACGAGAAAAAGAGTCCAAAATATCCCCTCCCCCTCCCCAAGAAAACCACCCTAAACCCAAAACAAACAAAAGGCAAAATAAACCAGAACCCCACCCCCACCACTACCAACAATAACAACAACAACAACCAAATGGATATAAACAGAGGAAACTGATGTATCATTTAAACACTTACATACACATACACATACACATCCTCACCCATATCCCCTTCACCACATAATATACTCATATATAAGAAAAACAAGAACAACCAACAGCTATTGGATTCAGAGCAAGAAGTATAACAAAGACATCCATTCCCTCCCTTTCCCCGGGTCATATACACGCATGTACATGTGCTTTTTGGTTTGAGGCAGAGCAACGTTAATCCTTCGATCAAAGAATAAATTCAGGCAATGTAAATCCACCCAGCAGTACTAACGTCAGCAATAACAATTTAGCTCATCTAGTACAATGAACCAGAAAACTAACAGTGACAAAACTAAATAGATCAGCATATTTATGTGTAATACAAAAGAACATAAAAAGGCCAAAACAGCAAGAAAGTAAAAAACCAAAACCGAACCAATTACACAACACACACGCACTCACACACTTGTACAACACACACACACACACACACACACACACACACACACACACACACACACACACACACACACACACACACACACACACACACACACACACCCAGATTTAAAGCGTGCTGGGGTTGATATCATATCAACCCATATATAGATCAATGTTTACACATGTACTCTATATGAATATGAAAACTTGGGTCATATCTGATTTTAATGACAAGAATAAACGTCATTGACACTTAAATCACTCTCTTAAGTTACAAGTCGTGTTCTGTACTTTATTCATGAAATATCTTTTTAGATGTGTTTTATACTGATTTTTGCTTTTAATACATTCAAATTTTGGGGAGTTTATTCCATAGGTCACTGCCTGAATACAAGAGGCTCGATTTATATAGGTTATTTCTAGGTCTTGGAAATGTTAGCAAATGTTGTGTCTATGTTGGTTAACTTTGAAAGCTTTGGTAATCTTGGGAGGTGCATTTTGATTAACAACTTTTTGCATAAACACAGCTTTATTGAATGAAAGTCGGTTTCGAAATGTCAGGACATTTATTTGCTTATAATCCTCAATTGTCAGGGTGCTTGTTTTTAACAATACAAGTTTTACTGCTCTTTTATATAAACGATAGAATGAATTCAAGTTCGTTCCACAGCAGTATCCCAAATAGTTGACGCATAGTCAAATGATTGGTAGAATGTGACCGCAAAAAAATAGTTTTCGAAATGATTATTTAGAAAGTGTTTATTTTTTGGATAATTGAAGTAGCCTGTGAGCTAGGCGTTTACCTAGTGACATTATGTGATCAGTCCAAGTCATATTTTTGTCAATGGTAACACCTAATATTTTATGTGAGTCAACTTTTCAACTATTCCGTTATCCAACAACAGAGGTTGAAACCTATCATTCATTTTTTGCCTTTTCTGTCTTGCTGATACGTACATACACTTTGTTTTTTGTGCATTTAAGGACATGTGGTTTAATGGAGTCCAAATAATCAATCTGTCAATACTGTATTGAAGTTTGCGAGTTAATCTGCTGGAGTCTGAATCACTACAAAAGAGAGTTGTATCGTCAGCAAACATTTCACAGTTACATTTAATAAAACAAGGTAAATCATTTACATAGACTGAAAACAAGAGTGGTCCCAATACTGAACCTTGTGGTACCCCATGTCTAATGGGTAGTAGGTCTGATGCTTGGTTATTTACAGATACAAGCTGCTGCCTATTGGACAGAAAATTTTCTAGTAGTTGGATAACTTCAGGTGGCAGTTTGTACAATTCTAATTTACGCAATAACAAAGAGTGGTTGATCACATCAAATGCTTTTTCAAAGTCAACAAAAAGGAGGCCAGTAAACTTATTGTCATTTATATTGTGTAGGAGACTGTCAGTGAGCTGAGTTAGAGCAGTGTGACAGGAATAGTTTTTACGAAACCCTGATTGATGCTCGTGCAATTGATTGTTTTTTATAAAGTAAGAATTTAGGGATGTTTGTATGTGTTTTTCAATGGGTTTAGATAGTACAGAGAGAATTGAAATTGGCCTGTAATTTGAAGGAGAAGAGCAGTCACCTGATTTATGGACAGGTATAACTTTTGCCTTTTTAAACTTGAGAGGAAAACATCTTTTCTCAATACACAAGTTGTATAGATATGTCAGTGTTTCAACAATAACCGGATTAGCCAGTTTTAAAATCCGAACATCTAACTTGTCTAGATCACGTGTTCTAGAATTCGTTTGCATTTTTATGCTTTTTAATACATCAAAGGTTGTCAATGGCTGGAGATTAAATGGAAAGTTAATATGTTTTGAGTTAATATGTTGTTGTAATAATAATAATAATAATATATGGAATTTATATAGCGCTGAATCTTGTAAAAAACAAACAAATCGAAGCGCTTGCACTCAATCATTTACAGGCATGCAACTCTCCTTAAACATAATGAGAAATCCATGCGCGCGCACTACGCACGCACACGCACGCACATACACACACAACACACACACACACACACACACACACACACACACACACAACGGAAGTAGGTAATGAAGATCTCGCTTGACTTGTCACATGTTATAACTTTATTTGCTACATTTGAAAAATGGCTGTTTAATTCATCAGTTGATATGTCTTTAATGAACTGTTGACTTTTTGAAACATGTTTATTACATAATGTATTGATGGCTTTCCAAATCTGGCGAGAGTCACTAGTGGTAATTAACAACTGTTGAAAGTAATTACGCTTTGATCTGCGTTTAATGGAATTCACTTTATTCCTTTGTGTCCTGAATTGTTCATGTGTACCATGGGTTTTCAGGTGGTTTCTTAAGTTTATCTCAGATTCTATGTCTTTTGTTATCCATGGAGGTTTGGTTTTTTCTTTAACTCTTTTTTTTTTTTTTTATAAAGGGAGCATGTTTGTCATACACTGAGATAAATATGTTAACCCAAAATTCAGCAGCTTCATCAGGGTCTCTGATTTGGTATACATCGTGTAATGGTGAGTTCATCAGGTCCGAAAGAAAATTATCCTCACAGAAGTGTTTGAATCGTGGGTTTATAATCGTGGGTTAAATAGTTTTATGCCCAACTTTAGGAATTTTTTATGCGACGCTTAAACCAAGTACAGCAGACAGGATTATGATCGCTGCATCCACATGACCGAGCACATACTTCAGCTATGTGCTGTTTTGTGTTAGTGTATTATGATCAATTAAAGTTACTGAGTTATCTGTTATACGTGTGGGTTTATCTATTAGTTGTTCCAGACCAAGCATCATATAGTTGTGATTCCATTTCGGTTTAGGTTTGAGTAAGTCTATGTTAAAATCTCCAAGAATAATAGTTTCACAGTTTAAAAGTGCAACTTCATCCATTAGAGAATTGAATCTATCAAACCAATTAGTGGTTTCTGACGGATTTCTGTATATGAATCCTATCAAAAGTGGACTACTGTGCTTTAATTTGATTTCCACCCAAATCGATTCGATATCATACACATCAAAATTGTATAGCCTTTGACAGCATAATGAAGATGCGAAATATGTTAATAAGCCTGTAGTTTTTGGTTTGTAGGGATCTTGGCGAAATATTTGGTATCCTGGAATGTGCATGTCTGCATCAGTTATATTTGAAGAAAGGCGGGATTCAGCAAAGCCAAATAAATGAAACTCATTCCCATCATTAAATAGTATGCTAGCAATGTCATCTTTTTTATTGGTTGCATTGTTTATGTTGAGGTAGCCTACTCGTAGACCATGTTTTATTGGCCACTTGTCTGAGGTAAGAGACATGACGTAGAGGGAGGAGTGCGGTTAATAGGCTGTGTTAGAATTTCAGGTTTAAGAGAGCAAACGCACAAAGAAAAAACAAACAAAATAAACATATACAGAATTTAAAAAACCAAAAACAAACACGTAATTGAAATATAAAGACTCACTAAGATATACAGGTATGATCTTACAATAATTGCTCTGTAACAAAAATAACTAATTAACAAAATAAATGTATACACATACACACACTAATTGAGGATTATTATGTTACAATGCAATGCAAAATCCTATAAAGTTTAACAAAAATATTCAGTACAGGAAAAAGAAAAAGAAAAAAAAAGAAAGAAAAAAAAGAGATCAAATGGAAAAAAATTAAGGTTTGAAAATAGACTTTCGGCTTGGAATAAGTATCCTATTCCGTTTTCGTAGCAGTTAAAAAACTGTGTGTGTGTGTGTGTGTGTGTGTGTGTGTGTGTGTGTGTGTGTGTGTGTGTGTGTGTGTGGGTGGGTGGGTGTGGGTGTGTGTGTTGTGTGTTTGTGTTTGTGTGTGTGTGTGTGTGTGTGTGTGTGTGTGAGTGAGTGTGTGTGTGTGTGTGTGTGTGTGTGTGTGTGTGTGTGTGTGTGTGTGTGTGTGTGTGTGTGTGTGTGTGTGTGTGTGTGTGCATAGGTACTGTATAACAGCTAAGAATCTGTAGGCCTACAAAGTTGTGATGTTTAAAAAAGAATTATATCATGTTAAAAATTCAAAGAGAATAAAATTTAAATTGAACAGGAACATCAAAAATCTTTTATAAAAACCGACCGACTGGACTCTTACTCAAGCCTTTCACTATTTCTAGCATTTTAAGATTATCAAACAAAATGTCTGTGTGGGATAAACTAGCAGAGTTGTTGTTATACAACCAAGCTGGCAAAAAAGGCTTTAACTGATCACAATAAAACATAACATGTTGTGGGTAATCTATCACCACAAATACAGAACACATTTCGACTGAATTTCGTTTTGAGAGCATCGAGCCTTAGTCTGTATATCAGACTTGTCAACAGTCTATGACACAATTTGTTCTGATCAGAGAAATCGTTGTTCTTAGACATTGTCGATTTAGGTCTGCACTTCCTTTTGAATGATAAGTTTTATGATATAGAGT
>CM054165.1:2227843-2240343 GCA_028751875.1 Rapana venosa | reverse complement strand
GTTTAGACGATTATTATATGACGCTCCATCACATAATGAGTCCCATGCACAGAGGGTCAGTTTTTAGTTATTGACATGTTATTAATCTGCAATATAAAAAAAGGCCGAAAACAGATTGAAAATCGAACGATTCTTTGTAAAGCTATTACACATTGAAATGATAGACTGCAGGAAGTGACAAAATGAAAAACTGACAAGTTTTGCACAGTAATGGTCAGAATGAAGGCTTGGATGTTTTTTAATGTATTTTTTAAACCCAAAGGAAGCAAAATTACGCCTTGATACTTCAGTACAAGGTAGAAGAATGGCTACAGTTTTATAATCAATCGAAATCTCAAAATGGACAACCTGACCCCCACATGCCTAAAATGGCTCCTAGCGGAAAAGTAGGTCAGGTGCAAAGCGACTCATTTCGTGGTGGAGTGTCACATTATTGTTAGTGATAGCTGTTGTGAAAATCTACCATGTTCTCTCCCTACACCACTACCACACATCTGCTCTCTCTCTCTCTCTCTCTCTCTCTCTCTCTCTCTCTCTCTCTCACACACACACACACACACACACACACACACACACACACACACACTCACACACACACACACACACACACACACACACACACACACACACACACAGAAACACACACACACACACAGAGTATATGTTTGTGTAGTGAGAAAATTACTAGCATTCATGTAAGTTTTGAATGTAAGAGTCTCCAACCATTCTTGCCTTCTTTTTCTGAGAACTCCTTGGATAAGATATTTACAAATTTTAATTTGGCGTTTGGAAGAACAGAATCGTTAATGAACAGTCCTATGGGACATTTGTTATAGTTATAAGTCATATTAGCATTTGTTATGTATTTATTTATTGTTATCATTGCTTAGCCCTTTTCTGTGTACTGTCTACGATATTTAGCAACAGATAACCATTTCACAGCACACAACCATCAACATCAATGTCCCCTCCCCTTCCCGTCGTCTAATATCACTTGAATGAACAGAGGTAAAATCGAAGGAACAACAACAACACACAGTAACACGCTACGGCAAGGTTTTTATTTTATTTATTTCACTCTTTTATATCGAGGATAATGAAATAAGCACTTATGTGCTTGTTTTACATCCAGTTCCCGTGTGTATGCGGTCTTGTAAATTCTGGCATCTGTTCCCACCGGCACACAATGGCCTACTCTTACGAAAAGCGGAACAGGATTTAACGTGTGCGCAAGATGTTCTGCGTGTGTTTACACACGGGGCCTCAATTTATAGTCTCATCCGAAAGACTTTTGGGGAGAGTGGAGTCTGCACTGATGTTAACTCCAGGGGAAAATATCCCCCTTGAACGGGAATCGAACCCGGGTCGTCAGATTGCGAGCGCAATGTTCTAACCACTAGGCTACCCCGTCCACGGTGATGGAGATAAGAGGACATTGAATGAAGATAGGGACAGATGTTGAGCGCTTTGATTTGTTGCTTTACAAGATTCAGCGCTATATAAATTCATACATTATTATATTATTATTATTAGATGTGAGGCGTGGTGATGGAGGAGGTATGGCCACCACTGCGTTAGCAAGAAACGTTCCAGCACAGCGGTCAGCTCTGAGACAGCCACCAGTGGTCTTGTGGTTGCTGATGTCCTCTTCCAGAGCCTCTCTCAAGCATGAGCGACGTGTGAAGACTCCTGACACGCTGGAACTACACTGACCACCTCATCTCTGGGGGAGACGGGACAGCCCGGTGGTTAGAGTGATGCATTCGTGGTCTGCTGACCCGGGTTCGAATCTCGTTCAAGAGGATTTTTCCTCTGGAGTTAACATCAGTGCCGAATCCACTCTCCCCAAAAAGTCCTTCGGATGAGACTATAAACCGAGGCCCCGTGTGCGAACGCACGCAAAACATCTTGCGCACACGTTAAAACCTGTTCCGCTTTTTTGGATGAGTAGTCTATTGTGTACCGATGGGAACGGATAACAAAATTTACAAAGCTGCATATACAAGGGGACTGGGTAGAAAAAAACACATGAGTGCTTATTCCACCAAATAAACGAATAAATAATAAAAAAAAAACAAGTAAATAAATAAATAAAACACACAAAACACACACACACGCACAAACACGCACACCAACACAACCCCCCCCCCCCCACACACACACACGCACACACATGCACACCCAAACACCAAACACACACACACACATACACACACACATACACCAAACACGTACACACACACACACCAAACACACACACATACACCAAACACACACAAACACACACGCATACACCAAACACAACACAACACACACACACATACACCACACACACACACACACACACACACACACACACACACACACACACCACACACACACGCACGCACGCACGCACACACAAACACACACACAAACACACACACACACAAACACACACACACAACAAACACACACACACAACACACACACACATGTAATTGGCTCAGTTTTGGTTTTTTTACTTTCTTGCTGTTTTGGCCTTTTGACGTTCTGTTGTGTTACACAAAAAATATGCTGATTTATTTAGTTTTGTCGCTGTTAGTTTTCTGTTTCATTGTATTAGATGAGCTAAATTGTTATTGCTGACGTTAGTACTGCTGGGTGGGTTTACATTGCCTGAATTTATTCTTTGATCAAAGGATTAACGTTGTTCTGTCTCAAATCAAAAAGCACATGTACATGCGTGTATATGACCAGGGGAAAGGGAGGGAATGGATGTCTTTGTTATACTTCTTTGCTCTGAATCCAATAGCTGTTGGTTATTCTTGTTTTCCTTATATATGAGTATATTATGTGGCGAAGGGGATATGGGTGAGGATGTGTATGTGTATGTAAGCGTTTAAATAATAATGATAATGATAATAATAATAATAATACATGAAATTTATATAGCGCCATATCTTGAAAAAAACAAACAAATGATATATCAGTTTCCTCTGTTTATATCCATTTGGTTGTTGTTGTTGTTGTTATTGTTGGTGGTGGTGGGGGTGGGGTTCTGGTTTATTTTGCTTTTTGTTTGTTTTGGGTTTAGGGTGGTTTTCTTGGGGAGGGGGTATTTTGGACTCTTTTTCTCGTCTTTTGTTAGTTCTATACTTTTCTTCATTTGTCTTGGCTGTTATTCTTGTGCTATGTTAGTTATTGTCGCTGTTGTTGTTGTGTACGTATGTTTGTGTTTGTTTGATTGTTTATTTCCTTGTTGTGGTTGTTCTTGTTGATTCATCTTTTGTTGTTGTTGTTTTATTCAGTTGTTTGTATGGTTGAAGGTTTGTGTGTGTATGTGTGTGTGAGGGGGGGGGGGGGGGGGGGGGGGAAGCAGTTCGTTGGTTTTTTTATTATTTTTTTATTCTGTTTTGTCTTCTTTGTTTGCTTTGGTTTGGTTTTTCTTTGTTGCTTGTTTGTTTGTGTTATAACAGATATTTTTTCAAGATTTTTGAATTATTTGAATTGTATGGTATAATATTTTTCTGTTTTTTTTTGTTTTGTTTTTAATTCCACATATGCATCTGTTATTATTTTTCTTGATTGATTTGTATAGTTTACCATAGATTAGGTTTTTTGTTCTATGTCTGCATATACATTATCTTTTTTTTCTCGCTTTTTTTTCCTTAGATAGATGGCTTGATGAAAAAAAACAAATGCACTGCTTATTCAATGTACCATCTGGAAATAAAAGTTTGACTTTGACACACCGTTTGTCCTGAAGTTGGACTGTTCACAGTAGCCTGGCCGAAGCCTGCTCCTCTTTGTCCTCAGATTCAGCGGTGAGGCAGACGATGAAAACGATGATGACAAGAACACCACCACCACCACCATCACCACCCATTGACCTTGACCTCTGGCGTGTTGTCCTGGAGCCATAGGAGCTGTAATTGTAAATCATGTTTAGTAAAGGTCAAGGTCAAGGTGTCCCATAACCTGTCAGGAGCAAGACAAGAAGAAAAGGAACAATTTAATTTGTCATGTTTATGTTATGTCATGTTTAGACTCTTGTAGTTTGTTTGTTTATTATTTATTCTTTTATTTCGAGGATAATGGAATAAGCGCTCATGTGCTTTTTTCTATCCAGTCCCCTTGTGTATGCAGTTTTGTAAATTAAAAAAAGGAGTAGCGAGACGTCAGAGACCTCAACTTCTCTAGGGGCCAGCATATTGAGGGCGGCGCCCATCTCCTCTCCCTCGCTGCTTTACCTTCCCTGACCCTAAAGAAGGCAGGTACCCATTTACAGCTGGGTGAGCCAATTCAAATACTTAGGCTCCATCCTAACAAAAGATGGCACATCAAACAATGAAGTGAAAGCTCGCATTGCAACAGCAACATCTGCTCTAGCCAGACTCGAGAGGATCATCAGAAGCAACAACATCAGCTTCTGCACCAAATACCACCTCTACAAATCCCTCGTGATATCTATCCTCCTATATGGCTGTGAATCATGGACTCTGTCAGCAGAGCTAGAGAGGAGAATCCAAGCATTCGAGAACAAGTGCCACAGAAGACTCATCAAAATATCATACAAACAACACAAGACCAACAACTATGTGAATCATCATCATCATCATCAGTCCCGTGACCTTGGCGGTCGTGGGGGAGACACGAAAGACGATGCCGTGGTAAGTCTCCTCCATCCATCTCGGTCCTCGGCTCTGCGCAGTAGTGCCGAGTCATTCATCCTGGTCCATTCTCTGATGTCCATCCATGACTTGTTCTGTCTTCCCCTCTTTCTGCCACCTTCGAGTGTTCCCTGCAGTACTGTTTTTGGCAGAGTGTTGTGGCGGGTGACGTGGCCGAACCATGTCAGCTTTTTCTTCTTGACATGGTGAGAAGGGGTTCCTGTAGACCTGCCAGCCGTGTTATTTGACTCTTGACAAATTCATTGGTCTTCCGTTTTCTCCAGGATATGCCCAACAGTTTTCTGTGGCATTTTGTTTCAAATGACTGGATTGGCTTTGCTGTTTCAGCAGTCAATGTCCAGGTTTCACTTCCGTACAGCAGGATAGTCTGAATTAGGGATTTGTAGAGCTTTAGTTTGATTGGGAAACTGATCTCTTTACTTTTCTATATGGTGGTGAGTTTTGTCATGGAAGATGTTGCCATGGCTAGTCTGACTTTGATTTCTGTCGTCGATCGCCCGTCCTTTGTGAGTGTAGCGCCAAGGTATTTAAAAGCGTCTACCTCCTCCAGTTGCTGGCCGTTCATGTAAATTTTAGCAGTGGCGTTGCTCGTGCTGTTCACAAGTACTT
This sequence comes from Rapana venosa, assembly GCA_028751875.1. Taxonomy (NCBI): domain Eukaryota; kingdom Metazoa; phylum Mollusca; class Gastropoda; order Neogastropoda; family Muricidae; genus Rapana; species Rapana venosa. The sequence goes on along the minus strand of CM054165.1, from coordinate 2,235,061 downwards.
TACTTTTCTCCGAGCTCACCTCCATCCCATATGCTCCAGCTCTGTTCTCAAGTCTGGTCGTAAGATCTTGCAGCTCTGTGTTACTTCCGCCCATGTAGTCAATGTCATCGGCAAACCGCAAGTTGTTGAGGGGTCTGCCGCCAATGGAGATGGTAGAGTGGAAGTCATGGAGGGTCTCTCTCATGTTTTCCAAGAACAGATTAAACAGGACTGGAGATAACAGGCATCCTTGTGTGAAAGAAGGAATCAAAAAGCGTGTGGGCCCCCAAGAACCTTTGCTCTCCACCATAAAGAGGAGAAAACTGATGTGGTTTGGTCACACCACAAGACACAACACCTTAGCAAAAACCATCTTGCAAGGAACAGTCGAAGGCAAGAGAAGAAGAGGCCGCCAAAAGAAATCATGGGTTGACAACATCAAAGACTGGACCGCCCAACCCCTGCAACACCTTCTACTAGCCACACAGGATCGTGAAGCATGGAAAAAGATCTCTGTTGCGTCTTCTCTCATGTCCCCCCTACGTCCTTTGGGACATGGAACTGAGTGAGTGAGTGAACTGGGGGACTGTGCTGAAGCCAAGGCGCGCAAACGGTCACCTATCCAATTGGTAACCACGCTCGATGCTGCTTAACATTAGCTGGGGGAAAGCGAGTGCTCTGACCACTGAGCTATCCCGTCCTCAATGGAAATATGGGGGCTTAAAAAATATATGATTATGATTCTTGGCAAGGTATAATTGCTGAATTTATACATAATTCAACAGTGGGAAGGGAGGTTACTGTAGTCTTTCCCAGGACCCTGCATGCACACTCCCCTCCCCTTTAATCAACAGGTTTGTTCTTAAAGTGTTTACCCCCCGTGGAAATGCCGGGGGGCCTGTCAGTATAGATAGCATCTCCACCTTCTGGAAATTCTGTGCCACGAATTCCCTCTTTTCCATCCCTCTCTTTGTTTCTGCCTTGTTCCTTTTCTTCTTGTCAACTCCTCCTTGTCTATTTTCTGCCTTCTTGGTCCATTCTCCTGCCTTTTTCCCCATGAAAGACACAAAATAACAATTCTGTCTCGTGCCGAAGTCGGATGCGCTGAGCCTGATTTGTCAGGCGCTTAACGGCAGCGCAACGCATTTTCGCTCATATTATTAAACCAAGGAGGAAACAAATGCAGAGAGAGAAAAATGCAGATTATCATGCTGGGAACTTCTCATGAAGGAAGACAATATCAACATAACATTGTAAAGTATGACACCATTTTAATATAGACCTAGACACTCATCTTATTATCCACAACTAACAAATAATAAAGAGGGTGGTAGGATGGTTAAGACGTTCACCTGCCCAACCAGTAAACCGCGAGGTTCTGGGTTCCATTCCCAGCCTCGCCCTTTCTTTCCAATTTGACGAAGAAATTAAACTGAATATCAAAGTCCTTCAGATGATACCATAAACCCAGGCCCTGTGTACAACCTCACGCAGAATATCTTGCCCACAAGGTAAAAAACCCGTCCCGCCTTTTGAAAGAGTAGGCCATTGTGTGCCGGTAGGAACGGATGACAGAAAACACCAGCATGCACACAGGTGTCGTGTTTAGACACAGTCCCCGAAGCCAGGATGCGGCTACCTACATGGGGGGGGGGAGGAGGAAACTGCGGCATAAAACCTCGCCACTGGGGAACCTCAGAGCTCTCGCCCAGGAAAGAATAACAAGAAAAAATAAACAGAAAAGAAAAAAAACAACCAAACTGTCAGAAGTTTCGGTCTGTCTAAGACTTGACGGTCAGGCTGACCTGGATTTGTAACACCGACAAACTTCCTGTGTGAACATCAGCACAACCTGCATGTTTCTAGGATAACACTATCTTACGACCTTGACCCTCCCCTCTCTCTCTCTCTTTCTCTCTCTCTCTCTCTCTCTCTCTCTCTCTCTCTCTCTCTCTCTCTCTCTCTCTCTGTATCTTTTCAATTCGAAATATCATTTAAAAAATAATATCTATTCTCTGTCAACTTACCAAGAAGAACAGACATGCCCAGATGAAATCTTTCACATAGAATTTGAATGATGGTCGAATACACAGTCAAGTATCTAGGTGTTGTTATTGACAACAACACTTTCCATGCAAAAATTCATCACCCAGACCTGCCAATCGTGCTACTATCAATTACGGTGTATAAGCGCAATTCGAAACTACCTGTCCACTGATGCAACATCCCAACTTGTCACATCTCTCATTCTTTCATGTCTGGACTATTGCAATTCTCTTTTGGCTGGTCTGCCAGCATCATCTATCCAATCCCTTCAAAGTATACAAAACTCTGCAGCTCGACTAGTCCTCAAAAGGAAAAAAAATCTGAGCACATTACTCCTCTCTTGCGATCTCTCCACTGGCTGCCTGTGCCACAGAGAGTAAACTATAAGATCAGTACCCTCTGTTATAAATGTCTCCACAATACAGCACCCTCCTACCTCTGTGAATGTCTTAACCTGTACACTCCTTCTCGTTCCCTTCCCTCTGCTGCAGATACCCTGTGCTTACAAACACCTAGATTCAACCAGTCCACCGCTGGCCATCGCTCTTTTTCTGTTTCTGGTCCGTCAACCTGGAACGACTTCCCTCTCTCCCATCGCGAAAAGTCTACTTACGACACTTCTAAATCCAGCCTCAAGACATATCTATTTCAAACCTAAGACTTTCCCCTATTGTTTCATCTCATAATTATCTGTCCCTGCCTTCAATGACCAAAATTCCCATCATCCTGCCGAAGTGTATAACGCGTGTGTGTGTGTGTGTGTGTGTGTGTGTGTGTGTGTGTGTGTGTGTGTGTATGTGGTGTGTGTGTGTGTGTGTGTGTGTGTGTGTGTGTGGTTAAAACTGTTATTTATTGTTCGTTGCATGTGTAGGAGTGGATCGAATGCAAGCGCTTTGATTTGTTTTTACAAGATATAGCCTATATAAATTCCATTTATTATTATTATTATCATTATTATTATTATTATTGTTATTATTATTAAACAGAATTTCCCAATGTCATTACTTTAGTTATTAGTTGTTGTTTCTAGTTGTTTTTCCTTGGCATTACTTTGTATTCAGTTTATAGCTGAGTTTACCCCTGAGCTTAAAGTCGTATCCATTTCTGTAAAGAGCTCTTTAGTTTTCATCCCGTTAGATGCATCATGTGATATCTCTTGTATTTATTTGTACTTACTAAAGAAGCTCGCGTGTAACCCCCCCCCCCCCCCTCCTTGTCAATAGGCTACATTGGGCAATGACAATAAACTGGTCAAAGCATCAAAGCCCTTCTCTCTGTCTGTCTCTCTGTCAGTCTCTGTCTCTCTCTGTCTTTTGAATCTAAATATCATTTTCAAAATAACCTCAGTCTATTTTCTACCAAAGTACCACCACCAAAAAGAACAGACATGCCCAGATAATATTTTTTACATTTCACTTCCGGTTAAAGTTCTGTTACTCTTTCTTAAAAATTGTCTTTATTACTTCCTCAGAAAACTTCAAACATCAGGAGTGGCACTAACCCTGCTACACACATACTTACTCACAATAATCCCACCAAGGCCACCACCACCACCACCACCACCAACAACAACAATTCCTTCCCTACCAAAAGTAATACATAACACCAAACAGCCAGACTTACTTGTACACGAAAACGGAGACAAACGTTACCCTTGTGTGTGTGTGTGTTGTCAAAGATGAAACTGACGACTGCTGTGTCTGCTATCTTCTTTGTCTGTCAACAAGTGTGTCACTTGAGTTTAGTCCCTTTCCGGAAGTGACTCACTCAACCAGCGACTGTTGGTCGGTGATACAGGTTACACTCGGGTATTAGCTTGCGGAGCATGTAGTATCTTCTATAGAGTGCAAGTACAAAAAAATCTTGGTGATTTTCACAATTTTTTTTAAAGTATGAAATAATGCAATGTATACTTGTTTATTAGGATTGAAGACATAGAGCAATACCGGGTAGTCACGAGAAAGTTGGAAATGATCACCAAATGAGGATTGCTTGTATTCCTACAGTGTTGACCTTGGGCATGCATATTGGATAAGGAAGCTAGCAAACGACAAAGGACTGAGGGGATGCAGTGTTTGCTGAAAAATTCAAAATTTTCAAACCTACCAAATCTGTGCAAAATCACATGAGTTTTGATACGGGATAGCCTAGTGGTTAGAACATTGCGCTTGCAATCTGACGGACCGGGTTCGATTCCCGTTCAAGGGATATTTTCCCCTGGAGTTAACATCAGTGCAGACTCTAACTCTCTCCCCAAAAGTCCTTCGGATGAGACTATAAACCGAGGCCCCGTGTGCTAACGCGTGCAGAACATATTGCGCACACGTTAAATCCTGTTCCGATTTTCGGAAGAGTAGGCCTTTGTGTGCGGGTGGGAACAGATGACAAAATTTACAAAACCGCATACACACGGTACTGGATGTAAAAAAGCACGTAAGTGCTTATTCCATTATCTTCGATATAGAAGAATCAAAAATAAAAAGAGTCAAAGAATAGTCTTTCACAAAAAAGTGGTTTTTATTTCTGTGATTGCCTTAGCTTGTGCCGTATGACTGACTATAAGAGTCATAGAAAAGCTGTAGTGCGAATTGTTAATACAGGTGTGTAGCCGAAGAGGGCATGCTTTCAGTTGTATTGCAATAGTACAGTGTCTTCAGTCAGTGTTTTGTGCACAATGCTTCTGCTCCTATGTCGTGTAGTAGTAGTAGTAGTAGTAGTAGTAGTAGTAGTTGTTGTTGTCTTAAGTAGGTCACTTGTGTTGGTCTTCTTCTTGTTGTTGGTATCGATTTGACTTTTCCAGCTTGATGATGATGGTGATGATGGTGATGATGATGATGATGATGATGGTGATAATGATGACGACGATGATGATGATGATGATGATGATAATGATGATGATGATGATATAATGATAATAATAATTACAATATTGGTAATAATCAGACGCTGTGGGCGATGCACTGAGGAAGGAACAAGCAGGGTTCAGGAAGCAACGAGAATGTATAGACCAGATATTCACGCTCAGAAACATCATGGAACAGTGCACAGTGTGGCAAAGACAACTGTGTGTGAATTTTGTGGACTTCGAAAAGGCATTTGACAGCATACACAGAGACAGCCTTTGGAGTATCCTTCGACACTATGCCATCCCATCGAAACTGGTACACCTTATCAAGAGCTTCTACGACAACTTCAGATGCTCTGTGGGCCATAGCAACACTGTCTTCGAAGTCAAGACTGGAGTAAGACAAGGATGTGTGATGTCGGCAGTTCTCTTCAATCTGGCCATTGATTGGGTGATGAGGAAGACGACAGAAGACACCCCAAGAGGGATTCGCTGGAGCCTGTTCTCAACACTAGACAACCTTGACTTTGCGGATGACCTGGCGCTGCTGTCCCACACACACCAACATATCCAGGAGAAGACCAGCAGACTCCAAACATTCGGACAGCAACTGGGGCTTCGTATTAGCCCAAGAAAACAGAGACAATGTCGCTCAATGTGAACACACCAGCCCCTGTGAAAGTGAATGGAACTGACCTGCGCCAGACAGACAAGTTCACATACCTTGGCAGCATCATCAAACCAGAGGGCGGCACAAAAGAAGACATCCACAACAGACTGGGCAAGGCCAGGAGTGTGTTTAGGGAGATGAACAATATCTGGAGATCAACTCAGTACAGCACCAACACCAAGCTGAAGCTATACCAGAGCTGTGTTGTATCTACGCTCCTGTACGGTTCTGAGTGCTAGAGGATGACGAAGCGGATCTTACCAAACTTCGATCCTTCCACACCATATGCCTCCGAAGAATTCTCCGGATCTTTTGGCCAGAGAAGATCTCCAATGCAGACCTACTACGGAGATGCAGGCAAGAATACATGGGAACCATCATCACCAGACGACGGTGGAAGTGGATTGGGCACATCCTCCGAAGAGACCCACAGTCAATCACAAGAACAGCCTTGCACTGGACCCCAGAAGGAAGGAGAAAGAAAGGAAGACCAAAAGCAACGTGGAGGAGGACTGTAGAAAGTGAGATGAAGGCCATACAGCACTCTTGGGGATCAGTGACTAGGTTGGCCCAGGATAGGCAGGAGTGGAAGCGCTTTGTTGCTGCCCTACACACCGCTGAGTGTAATGGTTAATGATGATGATGATTGGTAATAATCATAATACTCGTTTTGCGCTTTTGGTTAAACGACTGATAACGCTCAAAAGTGTACCACATGGGTAAAGTGGGGTTTTTAAAAAAAAAAAGAACCAGCAAACCAACCCCCCTCCCCCTGCAATACTGAGACTTGATTTCATTCATTGCATGATGCAGTCATCTTGTCAATGGCCCGAAGAAGCCTCAAGTACTAAGGAGAAGGCCATTGTGTGCCGGTGGGAACGGATGACAACATGTACATTCATTAGCCTCAAAGAAAAAGGCAGCCTGAAGAAGCCAGGTGAACTTTCCCAGCACACGGCTGTGCTGGACTTCCCTCATTCTATACACGGAACGCCGCCGAATATATACCCTAGGGAGCAGACGTTCAATTCCTTGCTGTAGGTAAAGGTAAAGGTGTCCCATAACCTATGTGGTCGAAGGTGAGCGAGGCATCAGCGACTTCAGCTTTTCTAGGAGCCAGCATATTGAGGGTGGCGCCCATCTCCTCTCCCTCGCTGCTTTACCTTCCCTGACACTAAACAGGCAGGCACCTATTTATAGCTGGGTGAACTGGGGGACTGTACTGAAGCCAAGGCGCGCAAACGGTCACCCATCCAAGTGGTAGACTCTCCTGTAATGTCTTCTTGCACTGGCTTTGTGGAGGCCACGGAGATGAGATGCTTCCCCACACTCCTCCGAGTGTCCTACACACAACACACCACTAACGAGGAAGTGAAAACCAGAGTTAAAAACGGCACCAGGCCATAAGAAGAGCTCATGACTTCAGTGGGAAAAAACAACGCAAACTAAAGTAGTACAGGCACGTCACAAGACATGTGGACTGGCCAAGACTGTCCTACAGGGAACAGTACAAGGAGGGAGACGAAGAGGCAGACAGAGAAAACAACTGGAAGACAACATCAGAGTGGACTGGCCTTGAGTGGAACGACATACTTCGGATAGCTTAAAACGGCAAGGAGTGGAGGAAGCTGGTTGCAAAATCTTCAGTGGTGTCCCACCGTTAACAGAGCACTGGACA
>CM054165.1:2210343-2222843 GCA_028751875.1 Rapana venosa | reverse complement strand
TGACAGCTTTCTTGGCTTTACTACTAAGGTCGTTACATGCTAATGTGAAGCTAAGTCTTGTAGAGAATAATATACCTAAATATTTGTATGCATTTACCACAGGCATTTCAACGCCATTGTATTTCCATGTTTCCTTGCTGAGAGATGGCCACCTTTTCTAAATACAATTATTTTACTTTTATCTAAGTTTACCGTCAAATCCATAGAATGTGCTGCTTTTTGTAAACTATTTAGTTGCGTTTGTAAACCAACAACTGTTTCACCTAGTAAAACATATATCATCTGCTAAAAGCAAAATGAAGAGTTCAAGATAATCGTTATTAAATAAAGCCCCATGTCTTCCATTTTTAATAACCTCAGTAGCAATCTCATTGATGAATAAGGAAAATAGAATTGGACTACAAACGTCACCTTGTTTTACACCATAAGTACAACTAATTAAATCTGTCAGTTTTGAACCACATCTAACTTTAACTTTAACACTATTGTACATACTTTTGATACAGTTAAACATTTTACCCGTTATTCCATTTTTTATGAGAATCTGCCAAAGAATACCCCTATTTAAAGAATCAAAAGCCTTCTCAAAATCTATGAAGGCTACATATAAATTCCTGTTACAAGAGAACTGTTTTTGAACAAAAGACAACAAAGTGAACATGTGATCAGTAGTTGAATAATTCCTTTTAAAGCCAGCTTGATGTTCTCCAGTGATATTGTTTTCTTCAACCCATTCTTGTAAACGATGGTTTATGATTGTACTATAAATCTTACTACTAATGCCACTTAAAGTAATGCCTCTATAATTATTAGGGTTATTATTATCACCTTTTTTGTACAAAGGAAGAACAATGCCTTCTGTCCATTTTTGTGGAAAACACCTTTTTGAAATAAAGCATTGAAAAACAATACAAAGAATTCAATGACATTGTCACCTGCATTTTTAAACAATTCTCCAATAATCCCATCTGGACCAGCTGCTTTTCTGTTCTTTAGTTTTCTAAATGCTAACATGACCTCTTCTTTTGAAATAGGTCGGTTAAAATAGGTATCAGAGTCATCAGACTGTACATGATCTTCTTCATGTGTTTCCTTTTCAAGTAGATTTTTGAAATGATGATACCATTCCTCAACTGTAATACTATTACTAACAAATTTTCTCTTAAATGAACATTTGCGCACATTTGTCCAGAACTGCTTTTGATCTCGAACTGATGACAAGGGCTTATCTAACAATGCATTATTATGTTGTTTTTCCTTGAGCTTTAACATGTGTTTATACTCTCTTCTTGCAACGCAAAAATCATGGCGGCTACTAGCATCACTTGACTGTCCAGCTACTTTAAAGAGTTTACGTAAGTTTTTCCTGGCCATTCTGCATTCACTATCATACCAGTCATCCATCTGTTGGTCTGTCTTGTCTCTAAATTGTTTTGTCATACAGCCAGCATTTTGTATCAGACAATGGTTGAAAACGGTTAATGCTTCGTCAATATTATGGTCAATAAGGCTTACAGCTAGTTCTAACATTTTCTGAGTTTCCTCACTTTGCATTAATGAAATAAAGGTTTCCTTTTTATTTTCATCCCACACAAGCTTATTTATTGTTAGGTTTTCATTACAGATATTCGGTCTCCCATCAGTTCTGTCACAAAGGTTTAAACAAAGTTCCACAGGCATATGATCTGAGTCAAATCTGTCTTTAACTGTAAGCTGGCATAGAGAGTGAAAAACAACAAATACATCACTTGACATTATGAAATAATAATTAACACTACTGCCGGAATCTGAGATGTATGTATAGCAACCTAAAGGGTCGCCCTCACATACACCATTAAGAATACATAAATAAAAAGTTACACATAAATTCAACAGGCGTTTTCCATAAGTATTTGTTACTTTATCATGAGACTTTCTGTTCATATTTACTGGTTGGCTTGTATGTATTAAATCAATAATATTTTCATTTGACACATTTGTTGGGTTAACATCAGCTGTTCTACTATTGAAGTCACCTGACAAAACAATGAATACATCATCATATTTCAGCAAACAGTCAGTCAAACATTCTTCCAGTATACTAATACCACAATCAACATCAAAATAGGAATAAAAAGGAGATCCCTCTGGTGGCACATATACACAAATATACACAATATCTTTCTCAGTGTTCAACATGTCCTTATCTATTAGGAACACCAAAATGTTGGAGTAGTCAACATCAATGCACTGAACATATGAAGCATACACTTTCTTTATGAGACACACAATACCACCTGAGGGACGACCATGTTTAGTAAACCTAACAGCAGATTTATAGTAACTTGCATAATCATTGAATAAGTCAGAATGAAATGTTTCCAAAAAAGTTTCAACAAAACAAATGAAGTCAAAAGAGCGAACCTAAGAAAGGAAATCTTTATTACGTAACTTAACGTATAAACCATTAATATTCCATTGCAAAATTTGGAACGACTTTTTTACAGAGGGAAGGGAAGGGAAAGGATGTGTTTGAGAATGCCTGTCATCACACGCGTCATTACACACATTCGGCACACTTGCACTGGCAGGGCTGTCACTACCACTGTCATTAGATTTGTAAACACTAGCACGTGAAACTTGAATACTAGCACGTGCAGCTTTACATGTCACCTTGCCATATGTGCTCACAGATTTTACCACCGGTGTCGTGTCTCTGGGTGTTCCCTTTAACACAGAGGGGGAAAAACAATTGTTAACAGAGGGAAGAAGTTCCTCACATGAAGGGCGGCCATTTCCCTATTCTCTCTCTCTCAAATTCCCCTCCCTATCCACAGAAAACTTTTTCCCTTCAATGACCAGGTGATCGAACACCATGGCCACCTTTATCTTGTCACTTTTTGCTTTTTCAAAGTGAGGGGTCAGTAAACGTCTGATTTCCCGCACCCTCCATGAGAAGTCCTCCCCAATGAAGACCTTAGTGCCCTTCAGTTTTCCCCTTGCCTTCAGAACATTGAGCTTGTCCTTGAAGAAGGTGCAGCACCCAATGACCGGAGAGTTGGGCTTATGGTTCAGACGGTGCAGTCTGTCAAAGGGGACGTCATGCGTCAGCTCCAGCTTGTCCGAGAAGAGATCCCTGACAGCAGCCTCCAGCTCCTCTGACGTCTCCTTCTCTGGCCTGTGGAGTCCGTGGATGATGATGATGTTGTGCTTGGATCTGTTTTCCAAGTCGTCCGTCTTCCTGTCCGTTTCCTCCACTCTCTTCTCCAGTTCAGCGTTCTTCTGCCAGAGCTCAGCGTTCTCCTCACGAAGAGTGGCACATTCTTCTCTGAGGTCCGTGATCTCGTCCTTCAGCGTGGTGTAACACTCCCTCAGACCCCTGACATCTTCTTTCATCTCCATGTAGATTGTGGTCATCGTGTCCAGCCTGGAGATGATGTCAGTCAGTGAGGGCTCACTGGCTGTATTGGCTGATTCCTCCTTTTCTCGGGCCTTTGGTGACTCCGAAGATCGAGAACCAAGCTTAGATTGTCGTGCACCAGGGCGCACAGGTCCAGGGTTCGATTCGACATCACCACACCTTGCCAACAGCAAACTGCCCCAGAACAAAAACGAGAGGAGGCAACCAAAGGTAACACCGTCTACCTTCGTCCTCAGTTGCAGGCCCAGTTTTCCCATTTTTACTCTTGTACGTTTGTACATGAAAGAAATGAAAATAAATACAAAGCAGCCACATTTCTGCCTAAAGTCCAGATTACCAGATGGCATGGTCACTTATGTTGCTCTCTGTAAAAACTTGATGCTCTACAAGATGTGTAACACCTTAGCTGTGTTGTAGTCTAGGCCTAGCCTAACAGGCTAATGATGCAACACACTTGAGACTGGCCCAGCTTAACAGGCGGACAGCAATGATGCAGGATACAGGGAAGGAGGGTACACGGCACACACACACAACCAGAGGTGTTACAGCACAAAGGTCCACCACTTCACCACATCACAGCTCTTTGTTGGAGACCAAATATTTGTATTGAATTCGTCAATATCTTATATTTGCACTGAATTTTATAAGCAGAAATTTAACATTTTGTTCACTGATGAAGAATGAATCCTTGTGTATAATTTTCAAGTAAATCACATTTGAACAACTTTTAAAAACACACCTTCTCTGGAGAGCCTCTCCTGGCACGTCTTACTCCTAGGCCTCCTAGACTTCGAGAGGAGAGAGAGAGAGAGAGAGAGAGAGAGAGAGAGAAGAGAAGAAAAAGAGAGAGAGAGAGAGAGAGAGAGAGAGAGAGAGCGTGTGTGTATTCTAACTCTGTCAAGTATGTTTCCAAAATGTAGGTCGCTATTTAGCCAATGGATGATGGCGCTTCAGCCACGTGACCTTGAGTTGCATTTCTCAGGAAAAAGTACCCCACCAAACCCCTGAGTCAAGGAAACTGCAGGCAGCATTTGACCTGGACCCCTTGCTGTCACTCAAACGTGCTGCAAAGCTGTGGGAGATACAGGCGGTGTGTAGCCCATGGATGAGACTATAAATCGAGGCCCCGTGGGCGAAAGCATGCAGAACATCTTGCGCACACGTTAAATCCTGTTCCGCTTTTCGAAAAAGTAGTAAAGTATGTTCTTTCGAGCCAGAAGGCCCATAGAGCCGGAGCTTATCCCGGTTTCTGTAGCGTTAAGCGAACTGATGGTTTTTTCACCACCCCTGTGACAGGAGGCTAGTCTGTCGCCAGATACTTCCCCAGCAGAGCTGGTACCCACTTGCACACCTGGGTGGAGTGAGGAAAATAGGAGTAAAGTGTCTTACCCGGGGACTGGATGTAAAAAAGCACATGAGTGCTTATTCCATTATCCTTGATATTAAAAAAAAATGTCATCAAAATGTCACTAGTTTAGAACGATAGCTGACTCCACAATTATTGCAGTAGGTAATGAATATGCAAGTAGATGTATCTGTATTATACACACAGGCGCGTGCTCACACCTACACACACGCGCGTGCACACACAAGTATACACGCACAGGCGCGCGTATGCACGCACGCACACGCACATACAAACGTATACTCGCACAGGCGCGCGCGCACACACACATACACACACAAACACACGCACACACACAACGCATGCACACACACACATTCATACGCACACATATGCATGCACATACACGTATACACGCAAGCGTGCATGCGTGTGTAGGAGTGTGTATGCGTACATGCGTGTGAATGTGTATGTGCAAGCGTGTGTGTATGTTGTGAAAAATAGAGTAAAGGTTTAAGAGAGATATATAAAAGAAAAGAGAGAGAGATAGAGAGAGAGAGAGAGAGAGAGAGAGAGAGAGAGAGAGAGAGAGAGAGAGAGATAGACAGACAGACAGATAGGCAGAGAGAGACAGATACAGAGAGAGAGACAGAGAGAAGACAGAGACAGACAGAGACAAAGAAAAGACAGAGAGAGAGAGAGAGAGACAGACAGAGACAGGTAGAAAAAAAAGACGAACACTCAGAAATATAGACAGACAGACACAGACAGACAGACACAGACAGACAGAGAGACAGACACAGACACATACACACACACACACACACACACACACACACAACACACACACCACACACACACATACACACACACACACACACACACACACACACACACACACACACACACACACACAAGCAGATTGACTGCTACAAACAGTTATAAAGAACACGACATCACAGCCAGTTCAAATCTTCCCCATTTCTTTATTGGTCACCTTCAAAAACAAAGCACAACACACACACACACACACACACACACACCACCACACACATACACCACCAGCCCCCCCCACCCACCCGCCCCTACCACCCATCCGTCTACTTCTTCCCACCTATGTATATACATTTCACACACACACATTCACTATAAACAAGATCATTAGGTGTACGTCTATCTAAGCCTAAAAACTGCATTAAAGCAAAGAGGTGCACTGATTCACAATGTGTAACAGCTGCATCCAGTCCCCAAATTTCCGCGCCATGTAACACAGTGGGTTGTATTTGTGCATCAAATATCTTCATAAACAAGTCAAAAGAGTTATTATTCAATAATCGTGATGTTTTTCAAAACAGTTAACAAGCTTCTCTTACCTCGACTTTCCAGATCTTTACATGCAGTTGTGAAACTAAGCTTTGCAGAAAAACAGATTCCTAAATACTTATATACATTAATCGCAGGCATGACTTTTCCATTGTACAACCATTTTTCATGAGTAGCTAAATAACCACCTTTTCTGAATACAACGATATTACTCTTTTTCAGATTAACCCTAAGATCAAGTGATGTTGCAGCACTGCTTAAGCTTTTAACTGCTGTTGTAAGCCTACAACAGTTTCAGACAGCAGGATGACATCATCAGCAAGCAGAAGAATAAACAATTCTGTGAAATCTTGGGGGAAAGTGGCACTATGGTTACCCTTATTAATGACTTCTATGGCTAACTCATCAATAAAAACAGTATATTATGTCTGTTAGCTTAGATCCACATCTTATTCTGCTTCTGACATTCTGATACATGGCTCTCAAACAACGTAATAATTTATCCTTCACACCATTTTTCAGAAGAATAGGTCATAACAAGTTTCTAATAACAGAATCAAATGCCTTTTCAAAGTCAATAAATGCTACATAGAGCTTACGGTTATGAGCAAACTGCTTCTGGACAAATGCAAGTAGAGTAAACATATGATCTATAGAGGAATACCCTCTCTTAAAACCAGCTTGGTGTAATGTTGTTTTTCTTAATCTATTCCTGTAACCTATTATTAATGATGTACTATACAGCTTACTACTTATGTCACTAATAGAGATTCCCATGTAGTTATTATGGTTGTCAACATCGCCTTTTTGTGTAATGTTAGAATAATAGATTCAGTCCAGTTATCTGGAAAAATACCATTATCAAAGATTTTGTTGAATAATTTTTGCAGAAATAGTACAACATTTTCACCTCCATTTTTAAGCAATTCTCCGATGATTTGATCAGGACCAGCTGCTTCATCATGTTTGTTTTCTAAGTGCCAATAATATTTCATCTTTAGATATGGGACGATCAAAATCTTCCTCAGTTTCTTCGTAGTCACCATCAGTGTTCAGGGAGTTGTCTACTGAGTCTTTCTCTAGCAGGGTTTTGAAGTGCTGCAACCATCTGTCGACCGATATATTATTCTTTGGCTGACTCTTTCAAAACGAAGCCTTCTTAATATTCTTCCAGAAATGAACTGGAGAAGTGATTGAAGACATTATATCTGCAAGTAATGTTTTGTTATACTCTTTCTTTTTCCTTTCAAGCATGTATTTATATTCCCTTCTTGAGATACAGTACACTTTTTTGTCTTCATTCTTTAACGTTTTACGGTAAGACTTCAAAAGTTTTCTGATCCTACATTTCATTTTTGTTACATTTATTATCAAACCATGTATCATTTGATAGACTTTTATTGATATGTACCTGTCTCTTCATACATTCAGCACTGGTTTTATGAGATCATTAAACAAATCTAGAGCTTCATCAATGCTCTCATCAATCATCTGGAAGGCTTTTAGATATTGTTCACACATGTTCTCTTCACAGAGATTTTCTTTATAAACTGAGAGTTTGTTTTCATCCCACACAAACTTTTCCACAACTGCTGGCTCCTCAGTTACGGTACATGTATCATATACTGGATAAATATGTAATTCTACAGGAAGGTGATCAGAATCAGAACGCTCAGCAACAAACAAACGACATTAGTTAAAAATCTGAGAGAACAAATCATCTGACACTAAAAAATAATCATTAACACTGCATCCTCTATCAGAAATGAATGTACAGCGTCCTAGCTGGTCACCATTGCATACACCATTTATAATTTGTTAACCAAGAGCAGTGCACATCTTCAATAATAATTTGCCTTAATTATTGATAACAGAATCTTCAGAATTACGATTACTACTGAGAGACATGCTTTTACTATGGGAATCTGAATAAAAGTCATTTGTTACATGATAAGAAGATAAGTTTGATGTTTTGCTGTTTAAGTCTCCACACAGTGTTATATCTACTTCATCCAATGTCACCACACAATTGACTAAACATTCTTCCAGAATAGCAGTTCCATTATCATTGTCAAACATTTTAGAGAGAGAGAGAGAGAGAGAGAGAGAGAGAGAGAGAGAGAGAGAGAGAGAGAGAGAGAGAGAGAGAGAGAGAGAGAGAGAGAGAGAGAGAGAGAAGAAGAGAGAGAGCATTTCCAGGTTACATCAACATCAAAATAAACCAGATATCAAATTCTGACAAATCACCCTTATCAAAACCTTTTTTTTTTTTAAAAAGATACTATCAATAAGCATATCAAGTCAAGATACAAAATGCCAAAGAACCTGATATAAAACAGTTTTAACAGCCCCGCCAACAACAGCATCCATACAACAATTGGAAGTTAAGCAAATCAGTCAAATCACTCAATACATTTCCAAGAGGCATGATATGATGATTGAAGAAGGAGAACAATATGGTATGCATTTTTTACGACTATAAAATAAAGCACTATAAAATGTATAAACCAAAAATTTATACAAAAATGAAGAAGAAGAAGAATTGCGAAGAAGAATTGCAAAGAAGAATTACGAAGAAAAGAAAGAAGAAGAAGAAGGAAGGAGAAGGAGGAGGAGGAGAAGAAAAAAAGGAGGAGGAGAAAAAGAAGGAGGAGGAGAAGGAGAAGTGACTGTTTACATAACAGTCCTAAAACCAGACTATCAAACCTTTAATTCCAAAATCTCATTGAATGATTGTTAAAAAGCTGTTTACGCACAACCGTTTTCCTCTGACATTGTTCATAACTCTAAAATATTGTGTACTTAGTCTTTTATGAATGCGTCCTGTTTTTATCACAAACATCTTAAGTTTTTAAAGACAAGGTTTAGATTTGGCTTCTCACAAATAACACGGCATTATTATTATTATTATTATTATTATTCCTGTGAAAAAAAGTCTTTCAGAAGCTGGATTTGATCAAGATCAAGGTTTTTTGTTTTTCTGCTGTCCTGCTTTAAATGATCTTCCAGAAAATATACTTGATATAAAAAAAAGACCCACGCAATATGTTCCGATTTAGTCTTCCACTTGCCTTTGAAATGAAAGGTTTGTTTATTTATAGAGCTTAGCAGTGAAAACCCCGGCTCTCGTAGTTTTCTTCTTCGCCAAACACTCAGACAGCAATATTCTGTCATATGAGCGAATATGCATTTTCCGCTGTGGTTAAGCGCCTGACAAGTCAGGCCCAGCACATCCGACTTCGGCAAGGGAGAGAATTGTTATCGTTTAAGTCTTTCTGGGGGGAAAAGGCAGGAGAATGGACCAAGAAGACAGAAAATAAACAAGGAGATGACAGGAAGAAAAGGAACAAGGCAGAAACAAAGAGAGCGATAGAATAGAGGGAATTCTTAGTACAGAATTTCCAGAAGGTGGGGATGCTATTTATACTGACAGGAAATTGGGAGATACTGCATTATGATGAGGAATTATGGATATTGGGTTCTCCGGCATTTACAAGGGACACTACAGCCAAGCGGTTAAGACCGTGTGACTTCAATCCTGTGTGTTCCTGAAGTCCTGGGTTCACACACACACCAAACACACACACACACACACACACACCACACACACACACACACACACACACACACACACTACATCACAACACACACACACAACACACACACACAACCACACACATACATACACAACACACACACACACAATCACACACACACAACAAACAACACAACAACAATGCAAACACACACAACAAACACACACACATGAAAACAAACACACACACACGAAACAAAACAAAACAAACAAAACAAACAAGTGCAAACACACACACAAATGCAAACACAAACACATGAAAACAAACACACACACACACACACACACACACACACACACACACACACACACACACACACACACACACACACACACAAACAAACAAATACAAAACACAAAACTGAAAATTAGACAAAAGCACCTCTCATCTAGTCTGAAGCTAGTCTAAGGCCTACAATCAACACGTTTCTGCCTTGCCTGACCATTTTATTATCATTATCATTATTATTTGGAGGATAATGGAATAAAAGCTCAAGCGCTATGTTATTTTATACATCCAGTCCCCCGTGCGTATGCAGTTTTGTAAAAAGAAAATTGTCATCTGTTTCCACCGGCACACAACGGGCCTACCCTCAAGCCGCTCAAACACACCCTACATTGACACACGCTAAGAACAAGCCTATTAACTCACTGCACTCACTCACTCACTGCACTAAGAACAAGCCTATTAACTCACTGCACACACTCACCCACTCACTACACTAAGAACAAGCCTATTAACTCACTGCACTCGCTCACTCACTACACTAAGAACAAGCCTATTAACTCACTGCACTCACTCACCCACTCACTGAACTCACTCACTCACTTGCACTCACTCACTGCACTCACTCACTCACTGAACTCACTCACTGCACTCACTCAACTGAACTCACTCAATATTATCTACTCCTCCCCCCCCCCCCCTTCCCCCCGCACTCCCGCTCAGTTCAGTCCTTGACCCGATTCTGTCAGCGGTGTCAGACGGTCTGAGCGTTGGTTCTGGACACGTCTTCAAAGGCAGCGGCCTCTGGCTGGGAGGTGGGCGAGTGGTACCCGCTCTCCTGACTCTCCAGAAAGGTGCTAGAGCCTCCAAGATCCCTCTTCCCCCACCCTTCTCCTCCTTCTCTTCCTTCTCCTGCTTCTTCTCCTTCTTCTTCTCCTCCTCTTCTTGCTTCTTCTTCTCTTCTTCTGCTTCTTCTTCTTCTTCTCTCTTCTTCTTCTTCTCCTTCTTCTCTTCCTCCTCTTCTAGCATCTTCTTCTTCTTCTCCTCCTCCTCTTCCTTCTCTTCCTCCTCTTCTAGTATCTTCTTCTTCTTCTCTTCCTCTTCTAGCTTCTTCTGCTTCTTCTCCTCCTCTCTGCTTCTTCTGCTTCTTCTCCTCCTCTTCTTGCTTCTTCTTCTCTCCTCCTCTTCTTGCTTTTTTCTTCTTCTTCTCCTCCTCTGCTGTGTCTTCTTCTTCTCCTCTTCTTGCTTCTTCTTTCTCTTCTTGGTCTTCATCTCTGCCTCCTCTTCTTGCTTAGATCTTCTCCTGGTTCCCCCTTCGATGGGTTCTTCTGTTGCTCTCGACGTCCTCTGACTTCCAGCTTGCGTGTGTCGAAAGCTGCTGGGAGGGGTCAGTATGGCTCTGTGCGTGAGGTGAGGATGGCTGTCCGTGGGTATCAAGAATTTGTTCGTGGGATTAATGAGCTTTGGTGCAAGTCCTCAGCTGGATAATTCCTGGGTTGTGACTTCAGAGTTTACTGGATAATGACCTTGGTCAGAGTTCACTGGATAATGACCTTGGTTAGAGTTTACTGGATAATGACCTTGGTCAAAGTTTACTGGATAATGACCTTGGTCAGAGTTTACTGGATAATGACCTTGGTCAGAGTTCACTGGATAATGACCTTGGTCAGAGTTCACTGGGTGATGACCTTGGTCAGAGTTCACCGGGTGATGACCTTGGTCAACCTTATCCGACTCCTCTCGGTTAGTGAAGGAAGTCTGAAGGGAGTCCAGTCTCGTAGAACTGGCCTCACCTTCAGCGTGGATCAAAACCCGCGCTGCAGGGAACCGTGGATCTTCTGCTGAACGTTCTTCTCCAGCTGCTTGACCCTCCCTGTTCTCCGGAGATACAGGACAGGATGGTTCCACACCCTCAACCACAACCGCTTCAGGCTGAGAGCTCGGAGAAGAAGCAGAGGATGAAGAAGAGGAGACCGGTCTCCCATCCTCTGTGTGACCAGCTTCTACATCAGTGGATGTTGCGAAGGTTGAGGGGGAGGAAGGTCCATAATCGCCAACCCTTACGCCGTTTCTCTCAGCGCTATCGGGGCTGATCAGAGGCTGCTGACTGGCCGAGGAGCTGGCGTTGTGGGGGTGATGCTGGTCCTGGGTCGCCGCTCTTCCCGGAGTTCTGGGCTTGGCAGGCGGGTCCGGGGACGTCTTCTTGGGCAGATACTTCTGCACGCTGCACAAGAACTTCTCCACGTTCCTCTGTTCCCGAAAGCTCTGACTCTGGGAGCCCCCTTCTCCCAGGTGGAGACTTCGAGGCAGGTCCAGAACTCTGAAGGGCTTCAGGGCTTCGTTTTTCCACGGGTTTTTTCTCCTCCCGGTGATCAGCCCCTCCCCTACTCCTTCTGCGTCTTCTCCGCTGGCGTTGTTCCCACCTTCGTTGAGGTCGTTGTCGTCGTGGCAGCAGCGGAGGAAGAGGACGGTGGAGGGGGTCTTCCTGGTGAAGACGTACTGGGTGAGGAAGTGCAGGTTGCCGTCGTGAGTCATCTCCCGGGAGGAGAAGGTCAGGAGAACGCTGTGCGAGTCCTCCACAGCCTGCAGCTGCTCAGTCAGCTCCGCTGCA
>CM054165.1:2192843-2197843 GCA_028751875.1 Rapana venosa | reverse complement strand
ACACACACGGATACACAGACAGACAGACATACACACACGCGCGCACACACACACACAAAAGGCAAATGCATTGCTTATTCAATGTACAATCCGGAATTAAAAATTTGACTTAGATTTGACTTTGACAGACAGACACACACACAGACACACAACATAACACACAGACACACAACACAACACACACACATAACACAAACACACACACACAAACACACACACACAACACACACACACACACACACACAACACAACACACACACAACACACACACACAACACAACACACACACAAAACACACACAACACACACACATACAACACACACACTATACACACACATATACACACACATACACACACACAACACACCATACACCACACACACACAAAACACACACACACACACACCACAACACAACACACACACAAAACACACACCACACACAACACACAACATATACAACAATATACACACACATACACACACACATACACACATACACACACACAACAACACACACAACACAAAACACACACACACAACACACACACACACACACACACACAACACACACACACAAACAACACACACACACACACACACACATACACACACACATATACACACACATAACACACAAACACACATACACACATACACACACACACAACACAACACACACACAAAACACAACACACACACAACACACACACACACACAACACCACAAACACACCCAACAACACAAACACACACACACACACAACACAACACCACACACACAACACACACACACAACACATACAACACACACATATACCACACACATATACACACACATACACACACACACCAACAACCACAACACACACACAACACACACACACAACCACCAACACACACAACACACACAACACACACACACAACACACAACAACAACACACACACACAACACACACACACAACAACACACACACAACAACACACACACACACACACACACACAACACACACACACAACACACCACACACACACACAACACACACACACACACAACACACACCACAAACACACACAACACACACAACCCCACACACACCCACACAACACACACACACCACCACAACACACCCCCACAACACACCCCCCCAACCCACACACACACACCACCCACTCACCACACACACCCACAACCCACCACACACAAAACCACACACAACAAACACACCACACACACACACAACAACACACACACACACACACACACACACACACACACCACACACACACACACACCAACCCCCCCCCCCCCCCAACCACCCACCCACCCCACACCCACACAACAACACACCCCCCCCCACACACACCCCCACACCCCCACCACCCACACCCACCCCCCCACCAACACACCCACCCCCACCCCCCACCCCCCCCCCCACACCCACCACCACAACCACACACACACACACACCACACACACACACACACACACCCACACACACCAAAACACACACACACACACACACACACCCACACCCCCCACCCCTCACACCACCCCCCCACACCCAACACACCCAACCACCCACCACCCACCCCCCACACACACACACCACACCCACACCCCACCCAACCACACCCACACCACACCCCACACACCCACACACCACCACCCACCACCCCCACACACAGCACACACACACACACACATCACCCCAACACCCACACACGACACAGCACAGGCACCAGCACCACTATCACTACAGCAACTGACACACCCAACACCGTACAACCACACCCACCCGGGCACCCCCACCACCCCACAACAAACCACACACACCACCACATCAGCGCCCACTCCCCCCACCCAACCACACCCTACAACACCAGCACACCCACTACACACAACTGACACACTACAACACACCCAACACACCCCACACACCCACCCCCCAACAGGAACACACATCACATCATCAGTACCCCCCATACAATCACATCACACAACAGACAACACCACCTCAGAACCCACATCACCCAACCACCACTGAGACAGCCCCACACCCCTCCCCCTATACACTACCCCCCCCACCCCAACCCGACCACCGTCCCCATCGACCCAGCTGGAACTCGCCACACCACTACTGACAGCCAACCGCACGTCACCCACCCACGTACCCCTCCACACTGCCCACTGCGAACAGCCCACCCGACCCGCACACCCCCGACTACTTACTACCTACAAACTTTCCACACCACTTTTAAGCACGAGAACTTCCGCCGAAATCAGGGCCCCCTCCCTCTCCCCCCCTCCCGCCCCACCCAGCCCCCCCCCCCCCTTTTTACTATCTTTCTCTGTCAGCAACTACCCTCCACCAACAGAAGAGCTTTTGCTAGAATTGCCAGGCAACGCTCATGTCCCGGCTATCCTTTTCGTCCGCTGCAAATCTCACACACACGACCCGTCCACGCCACCAGAAAGACCGCGCCCAACCCACCCCTCCGTCCTCCTGGCCGAAAGGGCCGGCCGACGGATACGAACCGCCACTCGACGGACTTTAGCATGAGCACCGTACTCAGCCCCACCAACGGTGTCCACCCACCCCCTATTACCGCGGGGGGCCCAGCAGTGAGCACCCGCCCCTTCTTCTCCTTCCATCCATAAGCCCCCATCGCGCTCTCTGCGGAAATCGCGGCTTCCCTCACCCCCAAGGGAAGCACGTCCCCAACTCATCACCCCCTTGTTCTTGCTCTTCGCCCGACTCCCTATCCTCCCTTTTTCTAACTTCCTAGAACTCCTTTCCGGTCTTTTCGTGCCTGCAAATTCTGACCCGGCCCGTTACGTCCCCCGAGAACCACCCGACCCCACCTGTCTTTGTTTTTCCCAGGGCAAGGTGGCGTTGTCCATGATGGTCTGGTTGTGGCTGCGGAAGCTGTGCCAGATCCAGAAGACGAAGGTCTGGTGCAGGGCCCCAGGGCAGTCCGGGGTGTGCACCCCGCAGTGCAGGGTCTTCTCCGCCCCCTGACCCACCCTCTGCACCGGCTGCTCCCACGTGGCAAAGCTAGGACTCAGTTCGCGACCTGCCAAACGAAAGGTGGAAGGTCAAGGTGTTATTTATTTATTTAAGGTAAGGTAAAGGAGTCCCATAACCTATAAGGTCGTAGGGGAGCGAGGCGTCAGAGACCTCACTTCTCCAGGGGCCAGCATATTGAGGGCGGCGCCCATCTCCTCTCCCTCGCTGCTTTACCTTCCCTGACCCTAAAGAGGGCAGGTACCCATTGACAGCTGGGTGAACTGGGGGAACTGTACTGAAGCCAAGGCGCGCAAACGGTCACCCATCCAACTGGTAACCACGCTCGACGCTGCTTAACTTGGCTGGGGGAAAGCGAGTGCTCCGACCACTGAGCTATCCCGTCCCGTATTTATTTATTTATTTATATATTTATACCACTTTTAAGTCACGAGAGATTTCTCTGCGTGAAATTCGGGCTGCTCTCTCTCTCTCTCTCCCCGGGGGAGAGCACGTCGCCACAAGAGCAGCGCCACCCCCTTTTTTTTTTTTTTTTTTTTTTTTGGTCTGCAACTGTATTTCTTTCCCTATCAGAGTAGCTTTTTTTCTAAGAATCTTGCCAGGGACAACTCTCTTGTTGCCGTGGGTTCTTTTTCGTGCGCTGCATAATTTTCTGTAACACACGGGACCTCGGTTTATCGTCTCATCCGAAAGACTAGCGCCCAGACCACCACTCATGGTCTAATGGATGGGGGGAAAGTTTCGGGCCCAGACGGGATACGAACCACGCACACTTCCGACCCGGACTTTTCGCTTTCTAGACAGGCGCGTTACCTCTAGACCACCGATCCACCGGTGTCCACCCACCCCCCCATAACCTGTGTGGTCGTAGGGGAGCGAGGCGTCAGAGACCTCAGCTTCTCTAAGGGGCCAGTAATAGTGAGGGCAGGCGGCGCCCATCTCCTCTCCCTCGCTGCTTTTTACCTTCCCTGATCCCCTAAAAGAGAGGTGTCCATTTACAGCTGGGTGAACTGGGGGACTGTAGTAGTATGTTCTTTCGAGCCAGAAGGCCCATAGAGCCGGAGCTTATCCCGGTTTCTGTAGCGTTAAGCGAACTGATGGTTTTTTCACCACCCCTGTGACAGGACGCTAGTCTGTCGCCAGATACTTCCCCAGCAGAGCTGGTACCCACTTGTACACCTGGGTGGAGTGAGGAAAATAGGAGTAAAGTGTCTTTCCCAAGGACACAACACCGAGCCGAGCGGGGATCGAACCCGCGACCTCTGGATCACGAGCTGACCGCCTAAACTACTCGACCACGGTGCCTCCCTTTTACAGCTGGGTGAACTGGGGGACTGTACTGAACAGTAATAGTGAGGGCAGGTGGCGCCCATCTCCTCTCCTTCGCTGCTTTTACTATCCCTGAACCCCTAAAAGAGAGGTATCCATTTACAGCTGGGTGAACTGGGGGACTGTACTGAACAGTAATAGTGAGGGCAGGTGGCGCCCATCTCCTCTCCCTCGCTGCTTTTTACCTTCCCTGATCCCCTAAAAGAGAGGTGTCCATTTACAGCTGGGTGAACTGGGGGACTGTACTGAAGCCAAAGCGTACAAACGGTCACCCATACAAGTGGTAACCTCGCTCGATGTTGCTTAACCTTAGCTTTGGGGAAAGCGAGTGTTCTGGCCACTGAGCTATCCCGTCCCGACCCCTCCCACCAGCACACACAATGGCCTACTCTTCCGAAAAGCGGAACGGGTTTTAACGTGTGTGCAAAGTGTTCTGCGTGCGTTCGCACAAGGGCCCTCTTTTTAATTTAGAGGATAATGGAATAAGCACCTTATGCGCTTTTTTTTACATCTAGTCTCCGTGTGTATGCAGTTTTGTCAATTTTGTCATCATTTCCCACCGGCGCACAATGGCCTACTCTTCCGAGAAGCGGAATGGAATTTAACGTGTGCGCAAGATGTTCTGCGGGCGTTCGCACAAG
>CM054165.1:2188464-2192343 GCA_028751875.1 Rapana venosa | reverse complement strand
TGGGTAAATATCTTCTTTTTTCTTTTTTTAAAATCAGAATGAAGTACTTCAGCACGGATGTTTGGGTCATTGAGTGCCAGAGAAAATTAATGCTGGTGGTGTCCTCAGCAAATAACTGACTATCGACCTGAATGCCATTAACAATCTCGTTAATGCAAATAAGGATGTCCTTAATAGACAGACACAGACACACACAGACACAGACACACACACACACACACACACACACACACACACACACACACAATGACCATGACAATGACAATGACAATGACAATGTCAAATTCTTTTAGTTCGAGGATGATGAATAAGCACCCATGTGCTTTTTTACAATCAGTCCCCGCCCTTAGGGATACGTTATATGATAATAAAATAAGATAAACCCAATACCAATACGCTCACAGAGAGGAGAGAGAGAGAGAGAGAGAGAGAGAGAGAGAGAGAGAGAGAGAGGAGAGAGAGAGAGAGAGAGAGAGAGAGAGAGAGGAGAGAGAGAGAGAGAGAGAGGAGAGAGAGAGGAGAGAGAGAGAGAGAGAGAGAGAGAGAGAAATTTCACTTCAATTCTCATAATTTTATGGTTGTATCAGTTTGGTTTCAGGTTTTTTTCCCCGGGGAGTGGAGATTGTTTGGAAAGAAGTTTCAAGATTCCTTGTTCTATTTTATCAGTTGTTTCTGGGATTCCCCAACCCCACTCGCCCAGTTTGTGTTCAATTGGTTGGTTAGTTGCTTCGTTATTTGATTGGTTGACTAGTTGGTTGATTGGATGGTTGCTTGACTGGTTGGTTGGTTGCTTGCTTCGTTATTTGATTGATTGTGTGGTTGGTTGATTAGTTGGTTTGTTTGTTGCTTGGTTGGTTGATTGGTCCATTTAACAGGTTGACTGATTGAATGCTTTTTTTCGTTGTTGTTGGTTGTTGGTTTCTTCTTCTTCTTCTTCTTCTTTGTCTTCTTCTTCCTTCTTCTCCCACTCCTCCCTCTTTTCCTCCTTTTCCCCGTTCTTCTTTTTTTCTTTGTTCTCTATCAGTTATGGTCAAAGTAGATTCTGAAGAAAGAAGGAGAGAGAGAGAGAGAGAGAGAGAGAGAGAGAGAGAGAGAGAGAGAGAGAGAGAGAGAGAGAGAGAAGAATGAAAAAAAAAGAGAAAGAAGAAGGAAGAAAGGAAGGAAGGAAGGATAGAAAGGAAAGATAACACTGTGACAACAACCAAAGCTATTGACCTTACCCGCCTTCACCCCCACTCACCCCTTACTCCCCCCACCCCTACCCCTATCAGTCGATGCCTGTCCACACACACACACACACACGGACCGGAGAGTTCATTCCCTTCTTCCTTCATCATTATCTCCCTTGATCCGACAGGCAGAGGGCGCCACCTGTGCAGATGTTCCAACAGACGCTATCCTAGAAGTGCCTTTAATTGCCGCGTTCGAATCTTCTCAAGAGTCGAGCGTCAGCAACCAAAGGCGAGCAAAACATCGCGTGATTGGCTAGTAGTGATCGGTAGCCGTGCTGATCCGCCATTTTCCTTCTTTTTTTTTTTAAGAGGGCAGGACCGCAGTCAAAGTCCGGTTTCGAGTGTAGAGTTCTCTGATTGGGTGATGATTGGTTAAAATGTTAGCTGCGATTGAGAATTTTGGAACGAAAATTTGTCAGTTTGATTGTATGATTCTTTCTGGGTTAATTTTAGAAATAAAAGTTCACTGTGTTTAATCTTTTACCCTGACACTGCAGACTCAGACATCATATGTTTGCTAAGTTCCACTTTGGTGATTCTGAGGCGTGCCCCTGTGGTGGCACTTCTCCCATGACAGTGGAAGAACACTTCCTCCTCCAGACCTGTCCCTCCAACACACCAAAACCTGAGGACTGGCCGATATCTGGCCTACTGACCTGCCGATGAGGGACACACTCTTCGGACCCCTGGAGGGCCTTCAGCGCACAGCATCATTTGTCAGGGCCTCAGGAGTTGTGTCTGAGCGTTCAGTCGGAGGAGGAGGAGAAGGAGAAGAATTGCGAAGAAGAATTGCGAAGAACAAGAAGAAGAACAAGAAGAAGAGGAAGAATCTATTACCCTCAGTAAAGAAATGTCGATATCGTTGTCGTTATGTGGTGCTGTCGGATGCGCTCTCTCTCTCTCTCTCTCTCTCTCTCTCTCTCTCTCTCTCTCTCTCTCTCTCTCTCTCTCTCTCTCTCTCTCTCTCTCTCTCTCTCTCTTCATACAAGACCAAACATTTAAATCTACAGAGAAAGCAGAGTTAAAAACTGCATCAGTAACAGTTAGTTGGCAGAGTGATGCCAGATTGACATATTATTTGAAATTAGCTAGCTGTTGTTTTTTTAATAGAAGAAAAGGATGGAAAATATTCAAAGGGTAAAAGTCAGAAGCAGTATTCCTAACAGTGTTAGTCACCGTAGGTCGTCATTTCATGATCAGTATCGTTGGATTTTATTTGATTTGATTTGATTTACCTAAAAGTCTATTCACTCCTAGTGATATCAGACTATATAAATATATCATATGTCATTTTGTTTCATTGCTATTTTTATTTTTGTCACCCATCAATGTTGACAACAGAAATCGGCACAATGAACAATAGCAGTGGCAATAACATCAAGGGCCAAACAGTGATGTTTGCGACAATAACAACAACAACTACAAAAACATCAACCACCTATATTAGTATTGGTATAAAGGTAAAGGTAAAGGTAAAGGAGTCCCATAACCTATAAGGTCGTAGGGGAGCGAGGCGTCAGAGACCTTACTTCTCTAGGGCCAGCATATTGAGGGCGGCGCCCATCTCCTCTCCCTCGCTGCTTTACCTTCCCTGACCCTAAAGAGGGCAGGTACCCATTTACAGCTGGGTGAACTGGGGGAACTGTACTGAAGCCAAGGCGCGCAAACGGTCACCCATCCAACTGGTAACCACGCTCGACGCTGCTTAACTTGGCTTGGGGAAAGCGAGTGCTCTGACCACTGAGCTATCCCGTCCCCCCCAATTGGTATGGTATTGGTATGCACGTTTATAAATAATTATGTTTCATCAAGTCATTCATTTACTCATTTCGCATCGTCTGTTTATTCTTCTACTTTCTTAGTTCTAAAACATGATTTCGTACGTGCGTTTACATCTAGATGAACAAAGAGAATATTTTTTTCAAATGTTCATTTTCTTATTTAGAAATAAAAAGACAATACAAACATTTGATTCAAACGCTACCCTTCACAGTCATTTCTACTTTGCCAAGAAGACCAGAAAAAACCAAAAAGGTTAGTGCCAAGCGATCTACTAAGTATTATTATTATTATTATTATATTATTATTATTATCATTTCAGCTTTAAAAAGGCAGTACAAACATTTGATGCAAATGTCGCCCTTCACAGTAAATTCCTACTTTGCCATGGAAACTAGAACACGGGAAGGTGGGTGGACTTGATTGATATTGGCCCGGCCTACGTACGTTCACATTCTTTGGGAGTGCTTCGCTAATTCCGACTTCCGAATATCTTAGGGAACAGTGTTTTCTTGGTTGTCATTTTTGTTGTTGGTGTAGTGTAGTGTGGTGTAGTGTAGTGTAGTGTAGTGTAGTGTAGTATAGTGTAGTATAAAATAGTATAGAATAGTGTAGTGTAGTGTAGTGTGTGTGACGGAGTGTAGTGTAGTGTAGTGTAGCGTAGCGTAGTGTAGTGTAGTGTAGCTTAGCGTAGCGTAGTGTAGTGTAGTATAGTGTAGTGTAGTGTAGTGTAGCGTAGCGTAGTGTAGTGTAGTACAGTGTAGTGTACTGTAGTATAGTGTAGTGTAGTGTGTGTGTAGTGTAGTGTAGTGTAGTGTAGTGCAGTGCCGTGCAGTGCAGTGCAGTGCAGTGTAGAGCAGTATAGTGT
>CM054165.1:2170964-2183464 GCA_028751875.1 Rapana venosa | reverse complement strand
GTCTTCCCATCGTTTTCTCTGTCTGCCTCTTCGTCTCCCTCCTTGTACTGTTCCCTGTAGGACAGTCTTGGCCAGTCCAGGTGTTCGTGTGACGTGCCCATACCACTTTAGTTTGTGTTTTTTTCACTGAAGTCAGGAGCTGTGGCCTGCATTAACTCTTTATTGTTATGTTTTGAAGTGTTATGTTGATATTGTACTTCAGCCATAGCAGGCACCTAGCGTGATAGCCTATATGTATTCTGTATCAAAGGAGGTTTTTTATATATAAAAAAAACAAGTCCTCTGAAGTTAGTGTACGGCTGCCTATCTTGAAAAGGCAGTTGAAAGCAGTCCTACACGTTCACTTCTCATTGCGTGTGCACTCACTCTCAGAGGTGGGATGAGAGTGGTGTCCTTATGTGGCTTTGCTGTCCCTAAGTGGCTCAAGACTTTTCAACTGCGCGAACAGTGTTTAAAAGTAACGGAAAATTAGTTTGAAAGTGCTTTACATGATGATGATGATGATGATGATGATGATGATGATGATGATGATGATGATGATGATGATGATGATGATGATGATGATGATGATGAAAAATGATGAAAAATAAATGATAATAATAATGATAATAATGGTAATAATAATAATAATATAATTATCATTATGGTGATGATGATGACGACGACGACGATGATGATGATGACGACGGTGACGATGACGAAGATGATTATGGACGGAATTTATATAGCGCTGAATCTTGTAAAGCAACAAATCAAAACACTTACATTCACACGCATGCAATCACCAATGAAAGAGATGGAAAGATGTCAAATTTATACACACACACACACACACACACACACACACACACACACACACACACACACACACACACACACACACCACACACACCAAAAATGTGAAAACACAACCCCCAAAATAAGGGCAATAAAAAGATATTGATTAAACATACTAATCAAATTAAAAAACTAACCATATACATTTTTCTTTAAATATTTTTTCCACATCTTGCCCTTATTTTGGGCTACGTTCCACTCAGGGTCTCGTCTCATCCGAAAGACTTGCCTCCAGACCACTGCTGAGGGTGTAGTGGAGGGGGGAAAGTGTGGGCACAAAGGGGGATGGAACCAGCGCGTGTTGCTTCCTAGGCAAGTGCCTTAGTTCTGACCACAACGCTCCTGCCTTGCTGAGGTCACAGGACTTCGGATTGGAAGTTGTGTGAATAACTATCACACTGTTGCTGCTGCTGCTGCTGCTGTTTCTGCTGTTTCTGCTGCTTCTGTTGTTTTTGCTGCTTCTGTTGTTTCTGCTATTTATACTGCTTTCGTTGTTTCTGCTGTATCTGTTGCTTTTGTTGTTTCTGCTGTTTCTGCTGCTTTTGTTGTTTCTGCTGTTTATACTGTTTTCGTTACTGCTGTTGTTTCTGCTGCTGCTTCTGTTTCTGCTGTTTCTGTTGCTTCTGCTGTTTCTGTTGCTTTCGTTGTTTCTGCTATTTATATTGCATTCGATGTTTCTGCTGTTTATACTGCTTTCGTTACTGCTGCTGTTTCTGCTGTTTCTGTTGTTTCTGCTGTTTCTGTTGTTTCTGCTGTTTCTGTTGTTTCTGCTGTTTCTGTTGCTTTCGTTGCTTCTGCTGTTTATACTGCTTTCCTTGCTTCTGCTGTTTCGCTGTTTCTGTTGTTTCTGCTGTTTCTGTTGTTTCTGCTGTTTCTGTTGTTTCTGCTGTTTCTGTTGTTTCTGCTGTTTCTGTTGCTTTCGTTGCTTCTGCTGTTTCTGCTGCTTCTGGTGCTGATACTTACAACGGTCTTTCCAGTTCTACCTAAATTCTGCAACATTTTCGCTGATTCCCCACGCTTAACCACGTATCAAGATCGTTTGGTTAAACAGCAATGTCTGGAATAAGTCAGACGAATTAATTATGATAACGACTAGATGGGGCAGGTGAGTATGTGATGACAGTCACAAAAAAATTTCTTTTGTTAAAGAGCAATTTAGGGGGTTTTCCCTTTTGTTTGTTGGCTGGTTGGGTTTTTATGAGGTTTTGTTGATGTTGTTGTTGATGTTGTTGTGGTAGGGCTTGTCCTGTTTGTTATAACATGTCAGTCAATACATAATTATGTGTAGTTTGCCTCACAGATCTGCGTTTTGCAGAAAATGTTGCCTTGTGCATAAAAAATGAAGAAAGAGTAGGCCAATGCATGCCGGTGGGAACAGATGAAAAAATTTACAAAACCACATACACACGGGGACTATTTGTTAAAAAAGCACATGAGTGCTTATTCTGTTATCCTCGATATAAAGGAATAAATAAATAGACAAATTTTTTTAAAAGGAACTGCAACTTTTTTCAAGAAACTGGAAAAAGGGGGAAAATAAGAGTTCTTCTTGTTCCCCAATGGGTAAATGGTCGCATACCCAAAATCTTACCATCATGAACCTCGTGAGTCCTAGCCGAGAAGCATTTAAAAATAAACCCAAACAACAACAACAACAATAACAACCCAACAATAACAACCCCAGACATAAAGACTCGAGCTGCCTGTATTATGCTCAAAACCTCAGAATACGTAGATGTTGCTCATTAAACTGCACTGGTTTATGGTTTCCTACAGAATCATTTCAAAATTGCAGCTACTTGCTTCTATGAGCTCCCGTCATCGCATGAAATGAAGATAAGTTTTGCACTGCTGGTATGATCGAGCACCATATTTATGGTCCCTTAGCTCTGTTTTTGTTGTTGCTATTATTATTATTGTTGTTGTTGTTGTTGTTGTTGTTATCATGTTTTGTGTTGTGCGTTTGTGAAGCCACTTTTTCCTTAAAGACTTAGACATGTTAAACACAAAGTTGCAGTTGCTACAATATCATCTGAGGTCATGAATCTCTCTCTCTCTCTCTCCTCTCTCTCTCTCTCTCTCTCTCTCTCTCTCTCTCTCTGGCATGCTGCATTAAAAGGTCAAGGTGTCCCATAACCTATGTGGTCGTAGGGGAGCGAGGCATCAGAGACCTCACTTCTCTAGGGGCAAGCATATTGAGGGCAGTGCCCATCTCCTCTCCCTTGCTGCTTTACCTTCCCTGATCCTAAAGTGGCAGGTATGCATTTACAACTGGGTGAACTGGGGGACTGTATGGAAGCCAAGGCGCGCAAACGGTCACCCATCCAAGTGGTAACCACGCTCCATGCTGCTTAACCTTAGCTGGGGGAAGCGAGTGCTCTGACCACTGAGCTATCCCGTCCCCCTGTAGAAATTTAAATAGATCCTTTCATAATGCTTTAGCTGTTATTTTTCTAGATACCTGTAGAGAGTTTCACATCTTAATATTAATGTCAACTCAAAATCTCTTGACCATTGTGTAATTAAGTATGGGGACGGGATAGCTCAGTGGTCAGAGCACTCGCTTTCTAAAAGCTAATGTTAAAAAGCATCAAGCGTGGTTACCACTTGGATGTGTGACCGTTTGCCCGCCTTGGTTTCAGTACAGTTCCCCAGTTCACCCAGCTGTAAATGGGTACGTGCCTCTTTAGGGTCAGGGAAGGTAAAGCAGCGAGGGAGAGGAGATGGGCGCCGCCCTCAATATGCTGGCCCTAGAGAAGTGAGGTCTCTGACGCCTTGCTCCCCTACGACCACATAGGTTATGGGACACCGTTACCTTTTATTGCAGCATTCCATGCCTGTTAGCCTCAAGGAAAAGACAGTTCCATCTGATCTTGTGTATCCTCAAGGATTCTCCTATCTCTCCTGTCCTTCTGAAGGTGACAGTGGTGGGACAGGTTGACAGTGTCACGCAGCAGCAGACATGTATGTATGTCACAGTGACTGCTGCTGCAGCTGCTGCTGGCCACACCACACTCCAAGCAGTAACAAGCAGGCATCACGTTCATCCCTCAGTCAGCTGGTTGGGTGGTCAGATAGTTTCTGGTTTCATCGGTTGGTCAGTTGATTCGTTGGTTGGATAGCTGGTTGTCTGATTTATCGATTGGTTGGTTGTAGGTTGGCTGGTTCATTCATTCATTGAAACTACCCTTGGAATTAATAAAGAAACGAAGGCAGCTGGAATGACATGGGCCGAGCTGAAGAGGATCTCCCAAAGCCGAGTTCGTTGGAGGGGTGTTGTTGCAGCCCTATGTTCCCCAAGGAACCAAGAGGCATAAGTAAGTAAGTATTATCATCATTACCATCATCAACGTTTTAAAAGTTGTACTCCCATTGCTCTCTCTCTCTCTCTCTCTCTCTCTCTCTCTCTCTCTCTCTCTCTCTCTCTCTCTCCAACTGACTACAACACTGTTGTCACATACAACACACTAACACCAAGTAACAGACCCAGTCATTAAAAAAAAAAAAAAAAAAAAGGATTCAAACCGAAATTTAAAAAAAAAAACCAAAAAAAAAGCCGAGGAGGATTTTAAAAAGCCACAAAGAGGCGTCTTTTAACGTGAAACGCGCAGGCAAGCTTAGCCTGCCTGCCCTGTCTTGATCGATCTGTCCACCGATCGATTGGCCCCGGAGAGGCACGCGCAGGGTCTTTTATTGACTCCGGGCGTTAGAGAGGGCCGGGTGGGACGCCAAGATCCCGGATGAGCACGCTCTCTGACATGTGACGTCACGACTCGTCCAGGCGGGCAGCGCAATCTAATGGCCGTCTGAAGGGGGAGGAAGATTGGAACACCTGCCCTGGAGATGCTGGAAGGAGACGTCTTGCCGCAAGACCAGCAGGCTTTATAAACCCGGGCCCGAGGGAGGGAAGCCTGGAGCACAAAGGGATTGCTGGATGGTCCGTCTGTGGTACATGCTGGATAGGGCGTGCCTAGCCAAGTCCTCACTTTGTTTCAGTTGGAAAGTTAGGACTAAATAATAATAATAATAATAATAATAATAATAATAATAATAATAATAATAATGATGATGATAAACAACATTTTTTGGTGGAAGTCAGTCCTGAAATATTTAGATTTTGTTAAAGATTAAACAAGATTGCAATTCTAAAAAAACCCAAAATCATACACAAAACTTTGTTGAAGTCAGTGTTAAAATATTCACATTTGAGGAAAACAAAACAATATTGTAATTCTATGGGGGAAAAATGCATTCACAAAACTTTGTTGATGTCAGGCTAAAAAATATTTAAGATTTCTTGAAAATAGAAGAAGCTTAAAATTCTAAAAGAAAATTACACAAAACTTTGTTGAAGTCATTCTTAAACACTTTCAGATTTCTTGAAAACAGAAAAACACACAAAACTTTTTGAAGTTAGTCTCAAAATATCTAGATTTCTTGAAAACAGAACAAGATCTTAATTTTATATGTAAAAAATTGCACAAAACTTATTGGAAGTCAGTCTTAAAATATTTAGATTTGTTGAAAACAGGATAAGATAATGATTTTGAAGAAAAAAAAAGAACAACACGCTAAAGTTTGATTCCTTTAAAATGAAATGTTTTCTTTTTTACACTTTATTGCTAGAGAAATTAATGTTTAGCTGCAAATTGTCAGACATGTTATTGCTAAACTTGTGAAAGTTCATAGAAAGTCAACTTTTCAACTGAATGAGCGGAATGATCAGTGGATTGTGTAAGCTTTTGTCACCCTTTTGTCCATAAACTGTCAGCTGTTTTTCATAAAAGTATGTTCAGATTTATAGGATAGTTTGTGAGCATTTGTTATTAGCTGACAAATCTAGCATTCCAAAATTGTATAACGTCCCTTGCCCCCTTAAGTAATCTTGCATTTGAAAATCTTGTGCGTGTTTCTTCTTCATTTAAAAAAAAGTAAAGTTTTGACAAATTTGCAAACATTTGCTATCTAGCATTTTAACATTTCGTGACCATTTCTTATTTTTCTTTATAAAGAAATCTAACATTTCAAAACCTTGTGAGTGTTTCCTATTCTTTGACAGATCTGACAGTTTAAAAAAATGCTATGAGAGTCTATGAGTCTTAAAGAAATCCACCTTTTCAAAATGAAATCAGCATTGCCAAAACTAACATTTGAGACTCTTGTGAGCATTTGTCTTTTAACAAAACTAACATCTTGAGATTTTGAATGCTGTTATCTCTTGACGAATCTAGTATTTAAAAAGTTTATCAGCTTTTCTTGTTATTTTCTCTCTTTGAAAATCGAGAATTTGAAAATTGTTGTGAGCCTTTGATATCATCTGGCTGATCTGAAATGGGTAAGGGATGAAAATGGTTCAGTTTCATTTAAAAAAAACTGGTTTTGTTCAATTTGTAATACGTTGATAAGACTTTACTTTTCCCCCAACCTTTTCTCTTTTTTTTTTTTTGGGGGGGGGGGGGGGGGGGGGGGGGGGTTTGGTTTGATTGTTTTATTTTATGATGGCTTTATTAAAAAAAATCTTTTAAACTGAGTTTTTAAAAACTTTTATTTTGTTCAGTGTCTTTATCTAATTTTGCTTTGTATCATTTTGTATTTTATTTTCTTAGGTTGTTTTCTTAGCTTTGTTTCGCTACAGTTTTGCCGATTTTTAATTTTTCATTGTGCATCAATGGTGTGATAAAAATCGCATAGCCTTCCTACTTTGCCACAGTTTCTTTTAGTTTCATTCAATCTTATGACTTTTATTTTAGGATTTGTACTTACTTTCATTCTTCTTTTTTACTTCTTAAATTTGCATACTAGTTTTAAAATTGCGTTGGGTTTTTTCTCGTATCCCCATTTTTGTGGTTATTTTGTTGTTGTTGGTTTGTTGTTGTTGTTGTTTCTGTGTGTTCTTGCTTTTTCTGTCTTTTCTTTTCTGTTTTTTTTCTTCTTCTTTTTCTTTCTTTCTTTGTTTCTTTTCATTGTTTATTTTAAAGAAGAGAAGGCCAAGTAGGGGAGGAAACTCCGTGTCTTATTTTTCCTTTGTCTTACTCTATGTGTAGACTTTCTGTATTTCTTTTTTGTTGGTATATGTGTTTTAACTTGTCAGTGTTTTTCCAGGTTGTTACAGTTTTGAGGGTGTTTGTTGTGGTGCTTTTTGCAGGGGTGGGCGGAGCTACTCTTGTTCTTTTTTTTTCTTTTTTCCTGTCTCTGTCTTCTTCAATTAAAAAATGTAATCAAGTGTTATTTCGTATGGTTTGTCTTTTATTTGCTTTGTTCAATTTGTTTATCTTGTGTTTATCATCTGTTTTCGATGGTTTCTTTCGGTAAAAAAAAATCCGGGAGTCTCTGCAATATTTTAACATTAACCTTACTTGATTTGTAAGCAACAACTTAATATCCCTTTGACATATTCAAGGCGAGAGAGAGAGAGAGAGCGAGAAGGGGAGAGAGAGACAGTGTATCTATTTTTTTTTTAATTAATCTTTTATTTTGATGATAATGGACTAAACACTCATGTGCTTTCTTTTTTTTTAAATCGAGTCCCTGTGTGTGTGCAGTTTTGTACATTTTGTCATCCGTTCCCGCCGGCACACAATGGCCTACTCTTCCGAAAAGCGGAACAGGTTTTAACGTGCGCGCAAGATGTTCTGCGTGCGTTTGCACACGGGACCTCGGTTTATAGTCTCATCCGAAGGACTTTTGGGGGGAGTGGAGTCGGCACTGATGTTAACTCCAGATGAAAAATCCTCTTGAACGAGATTCAAACCGGGGTCAGCAGATCACGAATACATCACTGTAACCATCGCGCGCGCGCGCACACACACACACACACCACACACAACACACACACACACAGTTCTATATCTATGTATTCAGTGTCATTTAAAAATATTTTTAAAAATTTTTTCTTGTTCTCCTCTTCTCTTCCTTTTCCACCAACCCACTTTTGTTAATTTTCTTTTTTAAAATTTATTTTCAGGTCACATTTGTTTTGTTCACTTGTGTACGATTTAAATGGGTTAAAGTCTCATTTTCCCGACCTTCACAATTATTCTACGTTTTTCTGTCTTTCCTTCTTTCGTCCTTTCGTCGTTTTTTGTTTTCTTCATTTATTTTTAGTTTGCCTGCATGCTTTATTTGTTGTTGTTTTTTACCACTTTTGTTTTGTTTGGCTTGTTTTTTTGTTTGGCTTGGTTTATGATTACTTGTTTTATGTTGTTTTGGTTTTTTTAATTCAACAAGAACGTATATCATTTGCACTAAACTTTTTTTTCATTTACTTTTTAATCTTATAATTTATTTATTTATTTATCCATTCTTTCTCTCTTTTTGTGGGTGTTTGTTTGTTTGTTTGGATTTCTTCCTTTCTCGTTGTCTTCTTTCATTTTTATTTAGAGGGTGCTAACTTTTTTTTTCTTTTTTTCCGGGTGTTATTGTTGATTTCTTCGTTTTGTTTGCTTTTTGTTTTTCTTGCGGTTTTGTTTCTTAAGTTTGTGTTGGGTTTCGTGTGCTTTTTTCTCATTGTTTTTGGCACTTTTTATTGCTGCTGTTTTGTTGTTTTGTTTTTTGATTATTTGTTTTACAGTTTTATTTTTATTTTGGTACAATCTTGTCATCGAACTCTGTTCAGTTTTTTGTTTGGATAAACTGATCGTTATTTAGCTGGCAGAATGACAGATGTTTTCCTTCACCTTTTTCCTTTCTTAAAACCTTTTTTTAAGTTCTTGACTTAGAAAAAGCAAAATGCTTGTGATTTTAAGCAAGTGCTAATCCACCCCTTTTTTATGTTTTGTTTTTGGGGGTGGTTTGGGGGTTTTCCGGGTATTTTATTTTTGGGGTATAAGTTTTTAATTTTTACCCAACAACCCTGTCTTTTTCATTGAAAAGAAAAGAAAAAAAGGAAGTGTGTGAAGTAGGTGTAAATCCTTTTTCTATGCTTTTCATTTGTCTGAAGACCTGTTCTTGGGTTTTCAAGGAATGACAGTTTATTATCAACAGATGCACAGGGGACAGTAAATAGTAGATGTTGATTGATGAAAAACAAATGAGTGCACGTGTTATTATTTTAGACTGTGTTCAATAACTAAATAGAACAGAGTATTGATTTTATTGATATTTGTCTTATACAACATGTCATAACAATTTTGGCTTAAGTCATAAAAATGCGTGCGCATGTGTGCGAATGTTTCCGATGTGTGTGTGTGTGTTTTATATCATGTTTACATGTTTATTGTGTTTATGTATGGCTCGTGACCCACCGGAGTTTCTCTGTCTCTGAGATAATGAAGTTTTTAATTTGAATTTGAATTGTTGTAGTAGTAGTAGTAGTAGTAGTAGGAGTAGGAGTAGTAGTCATTTCAATTTTTTTCCATTTATACCACTTTAAGTCAAGCAGATTTCTCTGCGTGAAATTCGGGCTGCTCTCCCCGGGGAGAGCACGTCGCCACAAGAGCAGCGCCACCCATTTTTTTTCTTTTTTCCTGTCTGCAACAGTATTTGTTTCCCTATCAGAGTCGCTTTTTTCTACATAATTTTGCCAGGGACAACTCTCTTGTTGCCATGGGTTCTTTTACGTGCGCTAAATAATTATGTGCAACACACGGGACCTCGGTTTATCGTCTCATCCGAAAGACTAGCGCCCAGACCACCACTCATGATCTAATGGATGGGGAAAAAGTTTCGGGTCCAAACGGGATACGAACCACCGCACACTTCCGACCCGGACTTTTCGCTTTCTAGACAGGCGCGTTACCTCTAGACCACCGATCCATTAGTACTAGTAGTAGTAGTAGTAATTGTTGTTGTTGTTGCAGAAGTAGTAGGCTTAGTAGTAAGCTTAGAAGTAGTAACAACAGCAGCAGCTGCAGCAGCAGGTGTAGTAGTAGTAGTAGTAGTAGTAGTAGTAGTAGTAGGAGGAGGAGGAGGAGGAGGAGGAGGAGGAGTGTTGTTGTTGTTGTTGCGCGTTCCCCAGCTTAACACTCTGGGGGTTACCCAGAAATAGCACAATGACTCACTCATCCCACCAGGGAATC
Organism: Rapana venosa; assembly: GCA_028751875.1. Lineage (NCBI taxonomy): Eukaryota > Metazoa > Mollusca > Gastropoda > Neogastropoda > Muricidae > Rapana > Rapana venosa. The sequence continues at coordinate 2,173,610 of CM054165.1, read as the reverse complement.
ACTGTGAAATTGAAACAACACACTAGATGGAAAGTTTGCGTGTTGTATGACTGGGTAGTTTTATTTTTTTATTAAATACCTCATCACATAGGCAGCCATACTCCGGCTTCAGAAGCTATTTTCTTTCTCCCTTTAAAGGAGAGAGAAAGTTGTTATGTTAAGAGCTTGTCATGGCTGAGGAGAATTTCAACATAATATTTTCTCACATAACAAGATTTTAATTAATGCAAGTCCTGACACTTACCTAACATCAAGATCTAATAATAATAATAATAATAATAATAATAAATAATGGAACTTATATAGCGCTATATCTTGCAAAGACAAATCAAAGGGCGTTCTGATCTGACACAGCTTATGAGCCGTCAGCACCTGGGCTGTATTTATCGCAGTTCTTAATTAAACTATTGACGCTGGGGGGCCAAAGCAAAGTGACAGGCTGTATGTATGAACATCTTGCCCACATGTTAAATCCTGTTCCGCTTTTCGTAAGAGTAGGCCATTGTGTGCCGGTGGGAACAGATGACAAAATTTACAAAACCGCATACACACGGGGACTGGATGTAAAAAAAGCACATAAGTGTTTATTCCATTATCCTCGATATAAAAGAATAAAATAAATAAATAAAAATAAATATGATCAGTGGCTTTCTTTCCCGCTCAGAGAATTCCGCTTTACAGCTTAGGGTTTAGTGATCGACTATGACTCTCTGACTAGAAGGCTTGACTTGCACAGTCCTTAATATGTGCTGCAGCCCTGGGGGCTAGTTGGCCTTTGGAAAACATCTCCAACGCTGACTGTCCTTATGCCCATTTGGCTGAAAGAGTGGGGATGTACTGTGGGCAAGGCATCTCCACTGTAATCAGATTTCTTCTCAGTTTCCGAAACAGCAGCTGCCTCCTCTGCTGTTTTGAAGGCCAACAGGACGGACAAACATATAGAAGATACGGATACTTAGTTCTTCAGTTTAACGTCCTTCAACTAAATGGTGTGTGCATGTGGGTATACATTTCAATTTGTAAAAAAAAAAAAAACCACCTAATAATCGTAACTGGCTGCATGTGAATGAGTAGGATGAATGAAAGCGCTTTGATTTGTTTTTTGCGAAATATAGCGCTAAATAAATTCCATGTATTATTTTTTATTTTATTTTATATTTATTATTATTATTATTATTATTCAAGTGTCTGGTCTGGTCCTGCAGACATCGACGATCATGGCTCTCCATTCTTCCCTGTTCTCGGTCCCTCTCATGAGCTCATTGTTGGTGCCCTCTTTATTCGTTGCGAATTTGTTTAAGCTGTCTGTGAATTTTGTGGTTGTCTTCCTCTGCTCTTGTTTCCACAGATTTTGCCACTCCATAACAGTTTCTCTAGTCCGTCAGCCCTGATTATATGGCCGAAAAATTTGAGCTGTCTTTCTCTGATGGTGTTGAGAAGGGATCTCTTGTACCCAGCCATTTCCATTACTTCTGCATTAGTTTTTCTTTTTGTCCATGAGATTTTCATGATTCTCCGGATGAACCACATTTCCACTGCTTCTAGTCGCTGTTCTGTGTCCTTATTATTATTATTATTATTATTATTATTATTATTATTATTATTATTATTATTATTATTATTACACAAAAGAGTCATACACGCAAACTTCTTATCCAGAGTGAATATTTAGTCTCACAATGATTCCCCGGTGGGATGATGAGTGAGTCAGACACAGTGCACAATACTGAGTGGCTTCTAGTGTGTTAATCTGGGGAACGCATAACCACAAAAACAAATAAAAGAAGACAGCAGTTTTCAGCCTCAGAACTAGTGCAAAGATACAAACATTACAGGGAGCAAGAAAGAAAAGAAATATCCTTGCATATGACAAACTTCAGATCGAAAACAACAACTGAAAGATGGGGGTAGGGGTTTGTGTTTACTTTTTTTTGCAACAGTAGCCAACCATCCATCAGTAATTCACTCAATCAATCAATCGATCAATTAATCAGTTGTTTTAATGCTCGTCTATTAATAATTGATGATGATGATGATGATGATGATGATGATGATGATGATGATGATGGATGATGATGATGATGATGATCCTTCGGATGAGACTATAAACCGAGGCCCCGTGTGCGAACGCACGCAGAACATCTTGCGCACACGTTAAATCCTGTTCCGCTTATCGAAAGAGTAGGCCATTGTGTGCCGGTGGGAACAGATGACAAAATTCACAAAACTGCATACACATTGGGACTAGGAAAAAAAAAGTCATCTGAGCGCTTTGATTTGTTGCTTTACAAGATTCAGCGCTATATAAATTCCATACATTATTATTTATGATGATGATGATGATGATGATGATGATGATGATGATGATGATGATGATGATGAAATAAATGATAAAAATAATAGTAGTATTGTAATAATAATAATAATAATAATAATAACAATAATGATGATGATGATGAGAGGAGGAGGAGGAGGAGGAGTAGGAGGAGGAGGAGGAGGAGGATAGTGTATGAAATTTATATAGCCCTGAATCTTGTAAAGCAACAAATCAAAGCTGAGAAAGGGGGGAGGGGGGGCGGTGGAGGAGGGAATAAGTATTTGTTCAATTTTTAAAAAAAATCTCTTTACATTGAAACTGTTATGTAA
>CM054165.1:2138464-2165964 GCA_028751875.1 Rapana venosa | reverse complement strand
TGTGTGTGTGTGTGTGTGTGTGTGTGTGTGTGTGTGTTGTGTGTAGAGAGAGAGTGTGTGTGTGTGTGTGTGTGTGTGTGTGTGGTGTGGTGTGTGTGTGTGGTGTGTGTGAGTGTGTGTGTGAGTGTGTGTGTGTGTGTGTGTGGTGTGTGTGGTGTGTGTGTGTGTGTGTGTGTGTGTGTGTGTGTGTGTGTGTGTGTGTGTGTGTGTGTGTGTGTGTGTGTGTGTGTGTGTGTGTGTGTGTGTGTGTGTCTGTGTGTGTGTTGTGTGTGTGTCTGTGTGTGTTCTGTAGGGGATTAATAGAAATCAAACGCGCCATTCCAAACCATTAGAACATATCTTTTAAAGAAAACAATATGCAAAAAAACAACAACCCATACAAACAAACCCAAAGGTATAGAGTGACCAGAAACCAAAACAAAAATGTATATGGCTTGATGTTCAGGAAAAGGTAACTGCGTCATTGACAAAGCCAGACGGAATTGGTGCCCCTGCTGTCGACTGCAAAAATGTTTCACAGTCAACATGAACAGACATGGTATGTATATAATTAGCTGTTTATTGTCGCTGTCGTCATTGTCTTTGTAATGATCGTCATCGTCAGCAGCAACAGCAGAAGCAGCAGCAGCATCACACCATCAACACAGTCGTCATGATCATTCATTGTACTGTGTTGTTTTGTATTATTTTTGTTTTGTTTTGTGTTGTATTGTATTGTGGTTTGTTGTGTTGTGTTGTGTTGTATTGTATTGCATTGTACCGTATTGTATTGTATTGCATTGTGTTGCACTATCTTGTATTGTATTGTATTGTACTGTATTGTATTGTAATGTAATGTATTGTACTGTATTGTATTGTAATGTACAACATTGTATTGTATTATTTTGCATTGCATTGTATTACAATGTTTTGTATTGTATTGTATTGTGTTGTATTGTATATCACTTTATGTCACGACAGATTTTTTTGCGTGAAATTAGGGCTGCTCTCCGCGGGGAGAGCGCGTCGCCACAAGAGCAGCGCCACCCATTATTTTTTTTCTTTTCCTGTCTGCAACTGTATTTGTTTCCTATCAGAGTGACTTGTTTTCCACAGAATTTTGCCAGGGACAACTCTCTTGTTGCCGTGAGTTCTTTTACATGCATTAAATGAGTATAATACACGGGACCTCGGTTTATCGATTAACCCGAAAGACTAGCACCCAGACCATCACTCACGGTCTAGAGGATGGAGGAAGAGTTTAGAACATAAAACGGGGATCGAACCACTACTAACTTGACACCCGGACTTTTCGCTTTTTTGCTGATGCGTAACCTCTTGACCACCGATTCACTATTCATTCATTCATTCATTCATTCATTCATTCATTCATTCATTCATTCAATCAATCATTCATTCATTCATTCATTCGTTTGTTCGTTCGTTCATTCATTCATTCGTTCGTTCGTTCGTTCATTCATTCATTCATTCGTTCATTCATTCATTCATTCATTCATTCATTCATTCATTCGTTCGTTCGTTCATTCATTCATTCATTCATTCTCATCATAATCATCGTTGTTCTCATTCTCCTCATCGCTATCGTCATCAATGGATTGGTATCAAGAAGTAACGCACCTGCCTAGAAAGCAAAACGTCTGGATTCGAAGTGTGCGGTGGTTTGATGCCCGTTTGTTTGTGCCCGAAACTTTTGCCCCATTCCACTAGACCATGACTGGTGGTCTGGGTGTTAGTCTTTCAAATTAAACGATAAACCCAGATCCTGTGTGCAACACGAATTTATCTCACTTAGAAGAACCCATGGCAACAAGAGAGTTGTCCCTGGCAATATTCGGTAGAAAAAAATCCACTCTGATGGGGGGGGGGGGGGGGGGGGGGGGGGGGGGGGATTACACCACAGATAGAAAAAGGGGAAAAAAATATTGGGTGGCGCTGCTCTTGTGGCGCCGCGCTCTCCCCGGGGAGAGCAGCCTGAATTTCACGCACAGAAATCTGCTGTGACTTAAAGTGGCATACAATGTAATATACAATACAATATCATCATCACAATTATCATTATCCGCAGCAGCAGCACTAGTCTCACCATCATCACCATTGTCATCATCGTCGCCGCCGCCGCCACCACCACCATGATGATGATGATGATGATGATGATGATGATGATGATGATGATGATGATGATGATGATGATGAAATGGTTCACTGTCAACATGGCAGACACAGTTTGTGTCGTCGTTTTCAAAACTGTTTCATGTTTTGCCTTCAGCAAGAATAGACACAGTATGTATCCATTATCATCGGTGATGTCACCATCGTCGTCGTCGTCGTCATCGTTGTTATTGTCACCATCCCCATCATCACCACTACCGTCTGTCACTACATCACCATCATTATCGTTACCTTCTTTGTCGTTGTCTTTCTCTTTTTCTTTCTTTTTTTCTCCTTTTCTTTTTTTCTTTCATCCTTCCTTCCTTCTATCTTTCTTTCTTTCCTTATTTTTTCTTATTTTCTTTCTTTCCTTCCTTCTTTCTTTCTTTCTTTCCTTCTTTTCTTTCATTCTTTCCTTCTTTCTTTCTTTCTTTTTTTATTTTCTTTCTTTCTTTTTTCTTTCTTTCTTATTTTCTTCCTTCCTTTCTTTCCTTCCTTACTTCCTTCCTTCCTTCTTTCTTTCTTTCTTTCCTTCCTTCCTTCTTTCTTTCTTTCTTATTTTCTTTTTTTTTCTTTCCTTCTGTCTTTCTTTCTGATGTGTAAATGGACTAGTCTGGGTGCCCTTGTAAATCATGTGTGTGTGTGTGTGTGTGTGTGTGTGTGTGTGTGTGTGTGTGTGTGTGTGTGTGTGTGTGTGTGTGTGTGTGTGTGTGTGTGTGTCTGTCTATCTCTGTCTCTGTCTCTGTCTGTCTGTTTCTCTGTCTCTTATTCTGTCTCTGTCTCTTATTCTGTCTCTGTCTCTTATTCTGCCTCCCTTCCCCCCCATCTCTCCCTCCATCCCAGTAGATTCATTCTTTTTTCTTTGTCTTCTTTACAAAATCATAATCAAATTTAAAGTGATGCTCTTCTTATCGTGTAGTCAATTTGTGTTGTGTGCTGTGTAATTTGTAATGCACTATTTTCTTCAAATGTTAAGTGTTATTTCCTTTTCTCAAAATGTTATGATTACGATTATAAGGTTTGTGTTGTTGGTGGTGGTGATGATGGTGATCAGATTGAATTGGCTGTTAATGTTATTTATTGTTTTGTTTTCTTTTAATTGGGTTTTTTAAAAATATTTGATTGGTTATTGGCTTTTTTTACTAGTTCTGCGGGTTGTTGTTTTTTTTTTATAATTTTATTATCATTATTTGTTTTTCTATGTGTTTGTATGGAAAGAGGGTGATTTTGGGGGGTGGGGTGGGGGTGGGGTGGGGGGTGTTTCTTTTGTTTTGGGGTGTACGTTCTTTCTTTTCTTCTTTTCCTCTTGTTTGTTTGTTTGTTTGTTGTTGTTGGATTTTTTGTTGTTGGCTGTGGCTGTTGTCTGTCTGTTTCTCAGTGTGGTTGTTGTTATAGTGTTTCATTGTTTAGTTGTTAGGTTTGTTTGACGGGTGGTTTTTTTTGGTTTTTTGTTTGTTTGTTCATAATAATTATATCCCTGATAAGGGCAGGGACTGGACGTAAAGAAAAGCACATGAGTGATTTTCCATAAATTCTTGAAATACAAGAATGTTTATATGACTGGATTGGATTTGGTTCTTGCTCCCCCCGCTACTGCACGAACCCCTACAAAACCCACACCACCCCTGTCCCCCAACAGCCGTACAGGAAGAGAGAGGGCCCCGCAAGAACAAAGGAACCAAGCGACCCTCCATCCTCACCCGCCGACCCTCCCACCCCCACCCCCACCATCACCACCCTCCGCCCTCCTCTCTCCTCCTCCACCACCACCGCCCCCTTCCTCCGGCCCCTCGCGGCCCACCCCGCTCTCCCTACCCCCTTCCCCCCTCTGCCTCACGGAAGTTTCCCGAGAGTGGCGCCCCTTGGACTTTCTGCGGTGCACGCGCACGAAGCTTCGTCCCCGTGGAGTCAGTGTTTGAGTGCATTCAGACCGGTTGCACCCAGAGGTGCACTGCCGTTGCCGCCGCTGCCTCCTCCTCCTCCTCCTTCTCTGCATCCTTGGTTTGCCTGGTCTGTGCCAGCAGCGTTCCCTGCGCTGTTGCTAGGCAACGTTGGTACTGCTGGTGGTGCTGGTGGTGGTGGGGGTGGTGATGCCGCTGAGAACTCTGGGAATGGGACTTCCGGTAAGTATGAGGTTGTATAGGTGTAGATTGTCGTCTTCTTCTTCTTCGCAATTCTTCTTCTTCTTCGCAATTCTTCTTCTTCTTCGCAATTCTTTGCAATTCTTCTTCACAGATCTTCTTCTTCACACTTTGCAATTCTTCTTCTTCTTCTTCTTCTTCTTCTTCTTCTTCTTCTTCTTCTTCACACTTCGCAATTCTTCTTCTTCTTCTTCTCCTTCTTTTTCACACTTCGCAATTCTTCTTCTTCTTCTTCTTCTTTTCTTAGTTCTCCCAATTCTTCGCAATTCTCCTTCACAATTCTTCGCAATTCTTTGCAATTCTTCGCAATTCTTCTTCTTCTCCTTCTTCCTCACAATTCTTCTTCTTCTTCTTCTTCTTCTTCTTTCTTCTTCTTCTTCTTCTTCTTCTTCTTCTTCTTCTTCACACTTCGCAATTCTTCTTCTTCTTCTTCTTCTTCTTCTCAATTCTTCTTCTTCTTCACAATTCTTCTTCTTCTTCTTCGCAATTCTTTGCAATTCTTCGCAATTCTTCTTCTTCTCTTTCTTCTTCTTCGCAAATCTTTGCAATTCTTCTCCTTCTTTTTCTTCTTCACAATTCTTCTTCTTCTTCTTCTTCTTCTTCTGCTGCTTCTTCTTCTTATTTGCATTTCTTCTTCTTCATTGCAATTCTTCTTCTTTGCAATTCTTCTTCTTCTTCTTCTTCTTCTTCTTCTTCTTCTTCTTCTTCACAATTCTTCTTCTTCTTCTTCTTCACAATTCTTCTTCTTCTTCTTCTTCTTCTTCTTCTTCTTCTTCTTCTTCTTCTTCTTCTTCTTTTTCTTCTTCTTCTTCTTCTTCTTCTTCTTCTTCTTCTTCTTCTTCTTCGCAATTCTTCTTCTTCGCAATTCTTCTTCTTCGCAATTCTTCTTCTTCTTCACAATTCTTCTTCTTCTTCGCAATTCTTCTTCTTCTTCGCAATTCTTCTTCTTCTTCGCAATTCTTCTTCTTCTTCACAATTCTTCTCCTTCTTCTTCCTCACAATTCTTATTCTTCTTCTTCACAATTCTTCTTCTTCTTCTTCTTCTTCTTCTTCTTCTTCTTCTTCTTCTTCTTCTTCTTCGCAATTCTTCGCCATTCTTCTTCTTCGCAATTCTTCTTCTTCTTTTTTTTCTTCCCAATTCTTCTTCTTCGCAATTCTTCTTCTTCGCAATTCTTCTTCTTCTTCTTCGCAATTCTTCTTCGCAATTCTTCTTCTTCTTCTTTTTCTTCTTCTTCTTTTTCTTCAGAAATCTTCTTGGTCTTCTTTACAAATCTTCTTTTTCACAATTCTTCGCAATTCTTCTTTTTTTTCTTCGCAGTTCTCCACAATTCTTCGCAATTCTTTGCAATTCTTCTTTTCTATTCTTCGCATATCTTTCAATTCTTCTTCTTCTTCTTTCTTCTTCTTCTGCTTCTTCTTCTTCTGCTTCTTCTTCTTCTCCTCCTCCTCCTTCTCCTCTTCCTTCGCAATTCTTTGCAAGTTCTTCGCAATTCTTCTTCTTCTGCGCTCCCTGCTTTATATTGGGTAGAGTGGTAGTGCCTGGTCTTCTCCTGTGCTTGTCACTCTGCAGGAGGTTTGCCCACTGCTGGCCTCGTAGACATGTTCCCACTTCGGGACAGCTCATATATAAGAGAAACATTTTCAGATTTGCATGAAAAAAGGCCAGGAGAATAGGCTGGTTAGGCAGAAAATAAGCACGAGAGGGAGAGGATAGAGGGCGAGGAGAAAGACAGAGATAAAGAGAGTGAAAGAGGAAGGGGAAATTTCTAGCACAGAATTTCCAGAAGGTAGGAATGCTATTTATACTGCACTGCCCCAGCATTCCCACGGGGAAGTGTTTAGATACGTTTTCAGTCTAAGGGGACGAGATAGCTCAGTGGTCGGAGCACTCGCTTTCCCCCAGCCAAGTTAAGCAGCGTCGAGCGTGGTTACCAGTTGGATGGGTGACCGTTTGCATGCCTTGGCTTTAGTACAGTTCCCCCAGTTAACCCAGCTGTAAATGGGTACCTGCCCTCTTTAGGGTCAGGGAAGGTAAAGCAGCGAGGGAGAGGAGATGGGTGCCGCCCTCAATATGCTGGCCCTAGAGAAGTTGAGGTCTCTGACGCCTCGCTCCCCTACGACCTTATAGGTTATGGGACTCCTTTACCTTCCTTTACCTCAGTCTAGATTGGATTTTGTGGGGGTTTTGTTTGACTAGACTACACACCAGAGGGTTAGTAGCTCAGAGATCATGTATAAGGTCGGCTAGTGGGATAAACGTAATTTTTTTTTTTTAAAGCAGAAATTGTTTACAAAATAAGTGTGGTGTTATTGTGTAATTTCAAAAAAGCAGAAACTGTTTACAAAAATTAAATAAGTGTGATGTTATTGTGTAATATTTAAAAAGCAGAAACTGTTTACAAAAACTTAATAAGTGTGGTGTTATTGCGTAATTTTTAAAAAAACAGAAACTGTTTACAAAAATTTAATAAGTGTGGTGATATTGCGTAATTAAAAAAAAGCAAACTGTTTACAAAAATTTAATAAGTGTGGTGTTATTGTTACATTTTTTTCAAAGCAGAAATTGTTTACACAGCGAATATGGTGTTATTGTTAGATTTTTTTTTAAGCTGAAATTGTTTACAAAGTGAGCACTGTGCTTTTTGTTTGTTTGTTTTTTCTCCTGTGTAAGAAACACAAGTCTGCTCTTCCTCTTTCATCTCTATGGTCTGACTCTGAGTTACAGTTCGATGTGAGTGGTCAGTTAATCAACCTTTCCCTGTGGGTAACCCCACCACGGGGTAACCAGCCATCTCAGAACCCTTCCCTCAGAGCACCCCCCACTGGGCACCCTTGTCTGTATGCAGAACAGTGCAGAGCATCCACACAGGAGCAGCCTGGGTTAACACAGACAGGACGGGATGGCCTGGTGGTCAGAGTGATGTTTTCGTGATCTGCTGACACGGGTTCCAATCTCATTTAAGAGGATTTTCCCTCTGGAGTTAACATCAGTGCCAACTCCATTATCTCCCAAAGTCCTTCGGATGAGTCTATAAATCGAGGTCCTGTGTGTGGATGTACGCAGAACATCCTACACACACGTTAAAACCCGTTCCGCTTTTCAGAAGAGTAGGCCATTGTTTGCCGGTGCGAACGGATGACAAAATTAACAGAACTGCGTACACACGGGAACTGGATTTTTTATTTTAAAAAAAGCACTTGTGCTTATTCCATTATCCTCGAAATAAAATAAAATAAATAAAAAATAACAGGGCAGTTTGACACATGGGACCTGCACACCAAGCTGTAATGTCCTCCCAGAGAGGAGCTGGAAAGGACTTGACACTAGTTCTCCCAAACACATCTGACAGTGTTAACAGCCAACCAGAGGAGGAAAAACGAAGAAGAAGAAGAAGAAGAAGAAGAAGAAGAAGAAGAAGAAGAAGAAGAAGAAAGAAGAAGAAGACATGCAATTAGTACATAACAGCTTATTTCCGGGTTTTTTTTTAAAGAAATTTGATTATAGTCTATTTTCCAACACCCTTCCCCCCCCTTCCCCCCCCCCCCCCCCCCCCCCCCCCCCCCCCCCCCCCCCCACACACACACACACAGCTAAATGATGATCTACGTGTCTTCCTACCTCATCTGCCTTGTAATTAAGAATTAGCTAAGGTGACTGTAAGGGGACAGGATAGCTCAGTGGTCACAGCACTCGCTTTCCCCCAGCCAAGGTTAAGCAGCATCGAGCGTAGTTACCAAGTGGATGGGTGACCGTTTGCGCGCCTTGGCTTCAGTATAGTCCCTCCAGTTCACCCAGCTGTAAATGGGTACCTGCCCTCTTCAGGGTCAGGGAAGGTAAAGCAGCGAGGGAGAGGAGATGGGCGCCGCCCTCAATATGCTGGCCCTAGAAAAGTGAGGTCTCTGATGCCTCACTCCCTTACGACCACTTAGGCTACCTTTATCCTTACCTTTTAAGGTGATTGTTATTAGAGTTGCTAAAACTGAAAAGAACGACAGCCCTGCTATGGCCTTCCTGGTCAGTTCGGCTACAAACAACAAGAAATGAAATGCGTTTTTAACATGAGCACAAAGCTTTATGCGTAGGCTCGCACATGGGGTCTCAGTTTATATTATCTTATCCTCCCCAAGGTCGGGATGTGGCTGCCTTCAATGTGGGAAAAAATCGGTCACCTACGCAACATCTTACCATTGCTGAACCTGGGATCTGTAGCCCAGGAATGACCCCCCCACCCCCCCCCCCCCCCAAAAAAAAAAAAGCAACAACAAACCAAACCCATCCAACTGGTTGCAAGAGAACAGTCAGAACTTAGTTCAAGGGCCAAACCCCTCTCTCCTGCCAGAGGTAACGCACCTGCCTAGAAAAGGAAGAGCCCGGGTCGGAAGTATGCGCCTTTGGGCCCAAATCTTTCCCCCCATCCATTAGACCATGAGCGGTGGTCTGGGTGCTAGTCTTCTGGATGAGACAATAAACCGAGGTCTTGTGTGTTGCACACGATTATTTAACGCACTTAAAAGAACCCACGGCAACAAGAGAGTTGTCCCTGGCAAACTTCTATAGAAACCAGCCACTCTGATAGGGAAACAAATACAGTTGCAGACAGGAAAAAAAAAAATAATGGGTGGCGCTGCTCTTGTGGCGACGCACTCTCCCCGGGGAGAGCAGCTCGAATTTTTACGCAGAGAAATCTGCTGTGACTCATGTGGTATAAAAAAAAAAAACACCAAAAAAAACCTCAGCATGGATTCGAACCCACAGCCTATAATTATCATTTCAGAGGACAAATCCAATGTCCTAACCGTCAGGCCATCTCGTTCCTCATTCACAGGGAAATCAGAGCAACCACGTGACGTCCACAGATTCCTACGCACTACGTCACACCACATTCTCCTGGGCGCTTTGAGGAGGGCGCAGCACAACTACTTCTTCAGAGCGCTTCATCCGCGAGAGCAAGTAGCGCAGATGGAGAAACGTTGGGTGGAACTCTTTCTTCTGGCGGCTTCTCACTGGCCTGTGGACATCTCCTGTATCATTGCGCGGCTTTTGCGAATCTCTTCTCCGGTAAGTATTTAGGCTGTGGGTTGGGGTTGTTGTTGTTGTTGTTGCTCGTTCCCCACTTAAAACGGGATAACCTGGTGGTTAGAGTGATGTATTCGTGATCTGTTGACCCGGGTTCGAATCTCGTTCAAGAGGATTTTTCCTCTGGAGTTAACTTCAGTGCAGACTCCACTCTCCCCAAAAGTCCTTCGGATGAGACTATAAACCGCGGCCCCGTGTGCGAACGCACGCAGAACATCTTGCGCACACGTTGAAACCCGTTCCGCTTTTCGGAAGAGTAGGCCATTGTGTGCCGGTAGGGAACGGATGGCAAACTGTACAAAACTGCATACACACGGGGACTGGATGAAAAAACCCCACATGACCGCTTATTCCATTATCCTCGAAATAAAAGAAGAAATAATAACACCCTAGGGCTCACTCAGAACGTGCACTCTGTCTCACACTCCTCCCACCTGGGAATCAGTGTGAGATAGGAAGTACACTGGATGAAACTTTTGTAACGTACATATGTACACCTGTGTTCAGGTATCTCGCGTAATTACAGGCAGCCATACACCGACTTCAGATGATTTTTTTTTTTTTGGGTGTGCTCCTTGAAACAAGAGAGCAGGTTGTTTATTTATTTCTTTGATTCTTTTATATCGAGGATAATGGAATAAGCACTTATGTGCTTTTTTTACATCTAGTCCCCGTGTGTATGCGGTTTTGTGAATTCTTTCATCTGTTCCCACCGGCACACAATGGCCTACTCTTACGAAAAGCGGAAGAGGATTTAACGTGGTGCGCAAGATGTTCTGCGTGCGTTCGCACACGGGGCCTCGGTTTACAGTCTCATCGGAAGGACTCGAAGAAGTAGTAGTGCTGCGCCCTTCTCAAAGCGCCCGGGAGAATGTGGCGTGACGTAGTGCGTAGGAATCTGTGGACGTCACGTGGCTGCTACGCAAAGAGCTAGTCATGGCTGAAGACAACATCTCAAGACAACATTTGACAACATTTTGATTGTAGGCCTTGTCACTTAGCTGACATCAATAACCGACACAGCTTTTGGCCTGGGCCTGTGGTAGTGTATAACTTTGTTTCCAGACAGGTTTTAGTTTGGGGTTTTTTAGGGGTTTTTTCCTTCCTCGGCTAGAGCTTCGAGGTTTTCCATATGGTGAGGTTTTGGGGATATAGGACCGGGGGTTTTTTGCCACCATGAAGGTAGCCGCAATCCGACTTTGGGGATAGACCATTTGATTTTGGCGTGTGACTGGCCTAGACAGGGCTGATTTGGGGTAGTCAGGCTTGATATCAGACTTGGTGGCTGAGGTCTTTCGGTAGAGACAACAGCACTAGCTACATGCACACGCATGCAGTTATGCACGCGCACACACACACACACGCTCACCGCACACACACGCGCGCGCGCTCACCGCACACGCATGAACACACGTATAGACCTATACACACACACAAACACACATACACACAAGCACATACACACACGCGCGCGCGCGCACACACACACGCACACAAACTCAGAGAAATGACGAAAATGTTTTTGTTAAACATCAGCCTTGGGCCACAATTCAAGAGAGAGAGAGAGAGAGAGAGAGAGAGAGAGAGAGAGAGAGAGAGGAGAGAGAGAGAGAGAGAAGAGAGAAGAAGAAGAAAAGAGAGACAGACAGACAGACAGACAGACAGAGAGAGAGACAGACAGACAGACAGAGAGACAGACAGGACAGACAGAGAGAGAGACAGGACAGACAGACAGACAGAGAGACAGACAGAGAGAGAGAGGACAGGACAGACAGAGAGAGGACAAGACAGACAGACAGAGACATAGAAGAATGAAGAAACAGAATGAACGAATGAACGAAGTTATGACAAAGTACAAGCCACAGTCAAAGTGGGGTAATTGTAAGTAACATTTTTATTAACTATTAGGAATGAATATGAAAAGGACATGAGTAATAATCCAAAGTCCAGATAATGCCAACAATATTTTCGTTTTACGTATAGGATCCGTTTCATTCATAGTCTGCTTACGTTTATCTAGAGCCTGCGTTATATATATTGCTAAAGATTTAAGCTCGGACATATTATTTGAAGATAACACCTTTTGTACAAGATTGGTGGACCTGTTGGTTGGGTTTGTCAAAAAAGCAATTTTCAGACAGACAGACAGAGAGAGACAGACAGACAGACAGAGAGACAGAGAGAGAGAGACAGACAGACAGAGACAGACAGACAGACAGACAGAGAGACAAGAGAGAGAGAGCAGACAGACAGAGAGAGACAGACAGACAGACAGACAGAGAGACAGAGAGAGAGAGAGACAGACAGAGAGACAGAGAGACAGACAGACAGAGAGAGAGAGAGAAAGAGAGACAGACAGACAGACAGAGACAGACAGACAGACAGACAGAGAGACAGAGAGAGAGAGACAGACAGACAGAGAGAGACAGACAGACAGACAGACAGAGACAGACAGAGAGACAGACAGACAGAGACAGACAGAGAGACAGAGAGATGCGTGCCCTAGTTTGCGTAACTTTTGTGCTAACGTTCGTTGTTATTGAAGTTGTTGTTGTGTTGCTATTGTGTTGTTGTTACCTTGTTGCTGTCTTGTTGCATGTGTGTGCGTGCGTGCGTGCGTGCGAGTGTGTGTGTGTGTGCGCGCGCGCACTTGCGATCATGCATACATGTGCGTGCGTGAATGTGTGGGAGCGCTTGTAAACATTTGTGTGCTCATATCAAAAGTACCATCAGTATCAGACATTTAAAGCAACTTAGGGGTCAAAAGGAGGAAGCTGGTCGCAAAATCTTCAGTGGTCTACAGAACTACTGGATAGGTGAAGGTGAGGTAAGGACAGGCCAGAAGAGATTCCGGCCTACTTTCCTGTATGCTCCACATGAGAGATTTAAAACAACAACAACAACAAAACAAACAAACAAAAATAATAAAAACAAACAAAAAAATGTTAAATACGTCATCATTTTTTGCAGAGCTCAGAAAGGGATGACGAGGCAGTGCTGAAGTCAGTGCAAAACGTCATCAGCACGTTCCACTCTCTCCATGCTGACGTCACAGAACTGCCATTCTTAGAAACCCTTATTCTGCTTCGTCGAGGTGAGTGTGGCTGACTGTGCAGCCGTGTTGTCGTCGTCAAAATCGCCATCCTTCATCATCATCATTGTCATTGTCATTATCAACATCATGATGCTGTTATTGTCATCATCATCATCATCATCATCATCATCATCATCATCATTATCGTCATTATATTATAATTGGCGTCACCCTTCGTCATCATCATTGTCATCAACATATTGTCGTCATCAGCATCACCATCGTCATCATTATTATCGTTATTGTTATCATCGTCATTATATTATCATTGGCGTCATCCTTCATCATCATTGTCATCACCATGTTGTCATTGTCGTCATCAGCATCAGCATCATCGTCATAATTATTATCGTTATCGCCGTTGTTATCATATTATCATTGGCGTCATTCTTTATCATCATCATATCGTCATCAGCATCATTATCATCGTCATCGCTGTTATCGTTATCGTCGTCATAAATCATCTTTATTGGTGTTGTTGTTGTTGCTCTATTCTATCTATACAAATTGTCACACACACACACACACACACACACACACACACACACACACACACACACACACACACACACACACACGCCATTCGTCTAATATCACTTAAAAGTGGAAAGACGTTAATGTGAAAAACGCAAGATTCAAGGTTCAAGATTTAATGGCCTTTGACCCCTTTGGGGCATGTAGGGTTTCAGCAAACAAAACCAACTGTAACATATTTATATAATTTACATTAACGCAATACGTTCACAACGCTGGATATAAAGCAGAAAATAAGAAGTGTAGTCAATCTTTTCTTTCATCAATGCCATGCAACTTTACTCCTGACTATAAATTTGCGAAGTTCTAATAAAGTCTTTATATCAGAAGAGAACACATTACAAATTATGGATCTTGAACACAGATATGCATGAGGTAGAACATTCTTCGGAAGCTCAGAAAAACTTAGACATTTTGCACACACACACACACACACACCAAAAATCCCTTTGGATGAGACTATAAACCGAGGTCCCCTGCGCAAACAGACCACCTTGTGCACACATTAAAACCTGTTCCGCTTTTCGGAAGAGGAGGCCATTGTGTGCCAGAGGGAACGGATGACAACATTTACAAAAACCGCATACACACGGGGGCTGGATGTAAAATCAAAACAGAACACGAGTGCTTATTTCATTATCCTCGAAAGAAAAGAACAAAACAAGACTTAAAATTTTTTTTTTTTAAGAGAACGTTTCCTAGGAACAATTCCTGCTACCCTGGGTTCTTTTACGTGCACTAAATGTGTGTTGCGCTCACACACACGATCTCGATTTGTCGTCTCATCCGTAAGACTAGCACCCAGACTCCAGACTACCACTCAAGGGCTTATGGATGGGGGATAAGATCGATTCAAACGAGAATCAAACCCAGACTTCTCGCTTTTCTGACAGATACCTTACCTACTGGGCTGCTGCTGAGTGGGTTGGTTGGTTGGAACGTAAGTTGGTACGCTGTGGGTTGGTTTGTTGATGGGTTGGTTGGTTTGGGCTGGCTACTTTGTGGGTGGTTGGTTGGCTGGTTTGTGGGTTGGTTGATTGGCTGGTTTGTGGGTTGGTTGGTTGGCTGGTTTGTGGGTTTGTTGGCTGGTTTGTTTGTGGGTTAGTTGGTTGGCTGGTTTGTGGATTGGTTGATTGGTTTAGGTGTTGGTTGGTTGGCTGGTTTGTGGATTGGTTGATTGGTTTGTAGATTGGTTGGTTTAGGTGTTGGTTGGTTGGCTGGTTTGTGGCATGGTTTGTTGGTTGATTTGCTGGTTAGATGGTTTTTGGATTGGTTGGTTGGTCGGTTGGTTTGTGGATTGGTTTGCTGGGTTGTGGATTGGTTGGTTGGTTGGATAGTTGGTTTGTGGGATAGATGGTTGGTTGGATGATTTATAACACGGTTGGTTGGTTGGTTTGTGGGTTGGTTGTTTGCATGGACGGGTGGATTTTTTGACAATTATTCTTTGTGGATACCTGAATTGAGTTGTGGATAAGGGCTATTTATATGACTAGGTTTCCTTGTTGGTTTTGCATCTTTTGATTTCATTTCAAGCAGTGCTACTCATGAAAGAATTCAGATCTACTTTAGCACTTATGCACCAGTGGTGTGTGTGTGTGTGTGTGTGTGTGTGTGTGTGTGTTGTGTGTGTGTGTGTGTGTGTGTGTGTGTGTGTGTGCGTGCGTGCGTCGTGTGTGTTTCGTGCGTGCGTGTGTGGAATAAGTGTATGCAGTTTTGTAAATTTTGCCATCCGTTCTAACCGGCACACAATGCCTTACTCTTGTGAAAAGCAGAACAGGTTTGTAACGTGTGCGAAAGATGTTCTGCGTGCGTTCGTACACGAGACCTCGGTTTTTAGTCTTATCTGAAGAAGTGTGTGTGTGTGTGTGTGTGTCTGCCTGCCTGTCTGTCTTTTTTTCTGTAGGTCTGTCTGTCTGTCTATCTCTGTGCACGAGTCCAGCTGTGTGCGTACGCATGCATGTCACACCAGTATGGCGTGCGTGCTTACGAGCATACATGTGTGCACACGCATATTCACGCATAATAATTATGCGGGCAGACCACACGGACGCCCCAGCGGACCACAGGATGGACCTCCTTCTCGAACAAGCCCAGCTCGCGCTTGCGCACTACACTCAACACGCCCGCGCGCATGCTCAGGCGCGCACTTCCTCTTCCGCGCCCCTCGCAACGTCATCCTCCAGCCTGGGCGCTGGCCACGCAGCAGTGACGTCGTCGACGACGGTGATGACGTCATCATCACCGATGACGTCATCTTCGGTGCCCACTCTGGCGGCTCGGTTCGGTCGTCTGCTGTTAACGTTGCCGTGCCTGTCGTCTGTGGGCAGGGAGGGCTTGGAGAGAGCGCTGTTCCCCGAGATTGCCGTGTCTCGCTTGATCCGGTCCCTGTGTTTGTGAGGTTGTTTCTTCTTTCTTTGTTTAGGTAGTTATCTATTCATTCATTTTTTTCTTTACCACTTCAAGTCACGGCAGATTTCTCTGCGTGAAATTCGGACTGCCCCTCTCTCTAGGGAGAGGGCGTCGCCACAAAAGCAGCGCCACCCATTTTCTCCCCCCTGTCTGCAACTGAATTTCTCTATCAGAGTGGCTTTTTCTCTACAGAATTTTGCCCAGGGTCAACTATCTTGTTGCCGTGGGTTCTTTCACGTGCGCTAAATAGTATGTGTGTAACACACGGGACCTCGGTTGTCGCTCATCCGAAAGACTAGCACCCAGACCACCACTGATGGTCTATGGATGGGGGAAAGTTTCTTGGCCCAAACGGGGATTGAACTACCGCACACTTCCCATGGGAACTTTTCGCTTTCTAGGCAGGTGCGTCACCTCTAGACCACCGATTTGGAATGAAATTCAAGACTTGTTTGAAGCTTATTTTTTCTTTCTTTCTTTCTTTCTTTTTTTAGTTCATCTGTCTGTGGGTGTGACAGTGGGTTCACACGGTTTAACTTGTGCGTTTGTGAGCGTGAAATTGAATCAACTGGTTTTGATTTGTTATGTTAGTGGAATGGATTCCGCAGTGTTGTTGTTGCTGCTATTGGTGCCGAGTGTTCACCAGATTAAAGCACACACTGGGGGTCACCCAGAATGTGCACTCTGTCTGTCTGTCTGTCTGCCTCACTCATCCCACCTGGGAAGAATCACTGTTGGACTGTAGGCGCATACTGGATGTGAAGTTTGCACATACGAGTCCTTTTCAAGTACCTCGCCATGTTAGAGGCAATCATACTCCGACTTCAGAGAGATTGTTTTATATTCACCTGATGGAGAGTTTAGATTGTCAAGAGCTTGTCGTAGCAGAAGACAATCTCAACATCACATGTGAAAACATGTTAGTGCAGGCCTTGGCTTACATCAGTAACTGAAAAAGTTTCTAGCGTGTGCCTGTCTCTCTCTCTCTCTCTCGAATAATGGCATAAGCACTTATGGGCTTTTTTTTTTTTATCCAGTCCCCGTGTGTAAGCAGTTTTGTTAATTTTGTCGTCCGTTCCCACCGGCATACAATGGCATTCTCTTCCGAAAAGCAGAACGGGTTTTTAACGTGTGCTCAAATGTTCTGCGTGCGTTCGTTCGTAAACGGGACCTCTGTTTCTATTCTCATCTGAAGTGTCTGCAAGTGTGGATTACGTTCAACACTTCTTATTAGTGTGTCAGTGACGGTGTGTGTCTGTGAGTGTGAGTGTGGAGGGTTTTTTTGCCTGTGTGTGAATTAGGTTGTACACATTTTATTTGTACGTTTGTGAGTGTGGAGTGAATTCAACAGCATGTCTGCGAGTCTGGATATATATTTTTTATTCTATAGTTTTTCGTGTGTGTGTAAAATAGTTATGTTTGAGATTGTTCTGTCTCGTGTCTGCAAGTGTGCATGAGTTCAAAACCTTTTTATCAGGGCTTCGGTTAGTGAGGATTACGTTCGACAGTTGATCTGCGTGTTGGTGAGAAAGAAAGATTAGAGAGGTGTGTGTGCGTGTATGTGTGTGCGTGTGTGTGTGCGTGCGCGCGCGTGTGTGTATCCGTGAGAGTGCATGAATCCCGAAAAATGTTATCAGGTTGTCAGTGAAGTGTGGATCAAGTTCAAGTGTTTTTGTCTGTATGTTGGGGAATATTTGTTTTGTTTTGTGTCATCGAACACTATGACAGCGACTACTGTCATATGAGCGACAATGTGTTGTGCTGCCGACAAGCACCTGACAAGTCAGGCCCAGCGCATCCGACTTGGGTGTGGGAGAGAACTAAGTTATCTTTCAAGGCTTTCTGGAAAAGGGGCAGGAGAATGGACCAAGGAGGCAGACAATAGACAAGACGGAAAAGAAGCAAGGCAGAAACAAGGAGGATAGAAAAGAGGGAATTCCTGGCACGGATTTTCCAGAAGGTAGGGAGGGCTCTAGCCGGGGAAAGAAAAAAAACAACCGTGCGTCCATGGGTATGATTTAAGCTGAACAATTTTTATCCTTTATTTATAAAAAAACAAACACACAAAACTTTTATTTCGAGGATAAGAATGACGACCATATGCTTTTTTACATCCAGTCCCTGTGTGCATGTGGTTTTGTAAATTAAAAAGTTCTGTAATCCATGCCCACCGACACACAATGGCCTACTCTTCCAGAAAGCGGAACAGGTTGGACGTGTCTTTTGTGAGTGTAAATCAAGTTCAACAGTTTTTAAGTGTGTGTGTGTGTGTGTGTGTGTGTGTGTGTGTGTGTGTGTGTGAAGCGAGTTTTGCACTTTGTATCTGTGCGTCTGTGAGCGTGGAATTCAGTTTGAGCCTAGTTATTTGTGCGTCTGCAAGTGTGGACCAGGCTTAACAATTGTTGTCTGCAAGTGTGAAATCCGTGGGTACAACAGCTTCTTTTCTTTTTTTAATCAGTGTGTTTGCAAGTCTGAACAAAATGTCAGCAGTTTTCATTAGTGTGTCAGCTAGTATGGTTTTAGTTGAACTTTTATCAGCAGTCTTTTGTGTGTGTGTGTGTGTGTGTGTGTGTGTGTGTGTGTGTGTGTGTGTGTGTGTGTGTGTGTGTGCGCGTGTGTGTGTATGCGCGCGCAATGCATACAATAGCTGTTTGTGTTCGTTTGTCTGTGAATATGAATTGGGGAAAAAATATAGATATGTGCATGAGTGGGAGAGTGGAAGGGCGAAGAATGTAATGGATGTTGATAAGTCTACAAGATTAAATTTACAGT
Source organism: Rapana venosa (assembly GCA_028751875.1). Taxonomy (NCBI): domain Eukaryota; kingdom Metazoa; phylum Mollusca; class Gastropoda; order Neogastropoda; family Muricidae; genus Rapana; species Rapana venosa. Next base: position 2,147,789 of record CM054165.1, on the reverse strand, counting down.
CACTCTCCTGATGGTGACTGGCAAATATTGGCTGCAATTGACACTAGGACATGCGACTCAGAATCATACAGAAGACTTTTTAGTATTTCCATATTTTCCACTGAAATCTATTCCTTTACTTTTATAAGAGGCTATGAGCAATCAAACAATAATATGGACTGATATAACAGCAGAACAAGTACATAGAGCATTTTTGGAATATTCAGTTTTCCAAGCATTCAGACATAGCCTAGCTTATGGTTTCTATACTTCGTGGACAATACAAGCGGTCAAAATAAGTCAAAAAAAAGCTTTGTGCACATAGAGTTTGCAAGAATTGAAAAAAAATCAAATGAGAAATTTGGGCCTGCTCTGTTAATCATTATTTATTTATTTATTCACACCACTTTAAGTCACCGCAGATTTCTCTGTGTGAAATTCGGGCTGCTCTCCCCGGGGAGAGCGCGTCGCCACAAGAGCAGCGCCACCCATTTTGTTTTTCCTGTCTGCAACTGTATTTGTTTTCCTAACAGTGTGGCTTTTTTCTACAGAATTTTGCCAGGGACAACTCTCTTCTTGCCGTGGGTTCTTTTACATGCGCTAAATAATTATGTGTAACGCACGGGACCTCGGTTTATCGTCTCATCCGAAAGACTAGCGACCAGACCACCATTCATGATCTAATGGATGGGGGAAACAGTTTCGGGTCCGAAAGGGGTTTTGAACCACCGCACACTTCCGACCCGGACTTTTGGCTTTCTAGATGGACGCGTTACCTCTAGAGCAGCGATCATGACGTCACTGGTGCATTCTGAGGCACTGGGCAGCACCAAGAACTCAGTCCAGCTAAGCCCATAACGTGATGGCACCCAGCAAAAACGTATCCCAACACCTTTGGCATGCAAGATGATATCTAACCAATCATACCAAGCAGCTCAAAAGACGGTATTTATTCCCAACACACAAACGGTTAAACATGAGGGGGTTTGTTTTTTTGCCCTTTTCTTTTCTTTATTTCGTTTTTTCCTTCCTTTCTTTCCTGATTTATTTCATTCTTGTTAACGTTGTCCTTCTTCCTCTTCTATCACTTTCTTCTCCCCCTCTCTTTCTTTTGTCATGTTTCTCTTTAACACCTCTCAATTTATTTACACATTCATTTCTTTATATTTTTTATGCACAATTTTAATCTTTGACATGCATGCTCCATATGAAGGTTTGCTCGCCTTTCAATAATTATCAACTAAAATCTGAGTTGAAATGCATTGCTTTTGTGCTGTGCATGTGCTGACAATGACACAGATTAATGATAACAGAAATAAAATGAAATGTGTAAAGCGTTTTGTGTGAAACTTGTGCTTTGCTATATTGCCAGACAAAGAGACAAAACTACACCAGTGCACACATTTGAGCGTGCCCACACACATTTGTCATACACAGTCCTTTTGATGAGACTGTAAACCGAGGTCCCGTGTGCAAACACATGCAGAACATCTTGCACACATGTTAAAACCTGTTCCGCTTTTCGGAAGAGTAGGCCATTGTATGCCAGTGGGAACGGATGACAGAATTCACAAAATCACACACACTCGGGGACTGGATGTAACAAAGCACATGAGTGCTTATTCCGTTATCCTTGCAATAAATTAATAAGAATAAAAATTTAAAATAAAATGCACTCGCACACTTTTGTACGCATGCACACACACACACACACACACACACACACACACACACACAGCACATGTACACACAGCATGAAAACACACAGCACATGTACACACACACACAGCATGAAAACACAGCACATGTACACACACACAGCATAAACACACACACACACACACAGCATGAAAACACACACACACACAGCATGAAAACACACAGCACATGTCACACAGAGCATGAAAACACACACCACATGTACACACACACACAGAGCATGAAAACACACACCACATGTACACACACACAGAGCATGAAAACACACACCACATATACACACACACACACAGAATGAAAACACACAGCACATGTACACACAGAGCATGAAAACACACACCACATGTACACACACACACAGAGCATGAAAACACACAGCACATGTACACACACACAGAGCATGAAAACACACACCACATGTACACACACACACACAGAGCATGAAAACATACAGCACATGTACACACACACAGAGCATGAAAACACACAGCACATGTACACACACACACAGCATGAAAACACACACCACATGTACACACACAGAGAGACAAAAAACACACACCACATGTACACACACACAGACAAAAAACACACACCACATGTACACACACAGACAAAAAACACACACCACATGTACACACACACACACACACACACAGACCCCCAAAAAACACCACATGTACACACACACACACAAAACCACACCAAACAGAAAGGAAGGGATTGACAGAAAGATGAATGAATGGCTGGAGAGAAAGAGAGAGAGAGAGAGAGAGAGAGAGAGAGAGGAGAGAGAGAGAGAGAGAGAGAGAGAGAGAGAGAGAGAGAGAGAGAGAGAGAATATTTACCTTTATTTTTCAAGGGTTACAAATAAGCACTCACATGCTTTTTTTTTTTTCTCCATTCGACCCTTGCCCTGATAAGTAACTTCAAAAACAACCACCACAAAACCCCACCCCAAAATTGAACCTATGATTTAAACAAATGATAAAAATACATTTTCAACAAAGACACAGGCCCCAACTGACCTGAACATTGGTGTCAAAGCAGATACACTGATCATAATCAAGCAGACAAAATGACGGACGGACGCTATAGCCGAGTGGTTAAGGCTGTCTGACTTCAACCCCATGGGTCTATGAAGTCGTGGGTTCGAATCTCGACGGCGTCTGGTGAATTAAGGGTGGGAATTTTTTAAGATCTCCCAGGTCAACTTAGAGTGCAGACCTGCCAGTGCCTTAATTTCCTTCGTGTATATACACCATTGGACCCTATGAGAACCTTCTAACGATCGTGAAAAAGCGTAAACTTAAATGGTATGGGCATGTCACAAGATCCAAAGGACTTGCAAAGACAATTTTACAAGGCACTGTCCAAGGAGGAAGAAGAAGAGGCAGACCAAGGAAGAGCTGGGAGGATAACATCAGCGAATGGACAGGCCTAGAACTCAACAAAACCCTGAGAAAGGCAGAACAGAGAGAGGAATGGAGGGAACTGGTTGTTGAGTCTTTGAGGGTGCCCTACGGTCGTCAGACTACGGGACAGATAGATAGATAGATAGATAGATAGATAGATAGATAGATAGATAGATAGATAGATAGATAGATAGATAGATAGATAGATAGATAGATATACACAAGCAGAAGATCAAATGTGCATGTAAAGATCCCGGCATTCATGGCAGCATCTGGTGGGTGACAGAAACACGAACACACCCAGCATACATCCCCGAAGTCGGAATGCAGCGACCTTCATGGGAGGCAAAAGTGGTGGCATGAGCAAAACCTTGCCACTGGTGAACCTCAGAGCACTAGCTGAGGCATGGAAGAAAACAAAGTAAACCAGATACTGAGAAACAGAGAGGAAGGAGATAGCAGAGAGAGAGAGAGAGAGAGAGAGAGAGAGGAGAGAGAGAGAGAGAGAGAGAGAGAGAGAGAGAGATGAGAGAGAGAGAGAGGAGAGAGAGAGAGGAGGAGAGAGAGAAAGAGAGAGAGAGATGGGGAGAGCACCTTCAAATTACATCAATATCAGACAAACACAACCAAAAAAACAACTCTGTCCTATCACCAAGTAGTGAATGGACATTAAACAAAAACAAACAAACAACTCTAAATCAAAACGCTTGCACAAAGCCTTTCTTACTTTAAAACAATTACTATCAATTTACAAGCAAAAACAAGAAACACCAACAGCAAAAATCATTTTAACTACGATATGACACTCCATATCAATCAAAATATAACACTTCTTTTTTTCAAAGTTTGTTGAAAATAAATACCCCCCCCCCCCCCCACCCCAATACAATTTGGAAAAGGCGCAGCATACAGTCACTTGAGGAAGAGAGCAACATTGAACACTGTCCATATTTAATAATAATAATAATAATAATGTATGGAATTTATATAGCGCTGAATCTTGTAAAGCAACAAATCAAAGCGCTCAGATTTCATTTCATACCACTTTAAGTCACGGCAGATTTCTCTCCGTGAAATTCGGGCTGCTCTCCCCGGGGAGAGCGCGTCGCCACAAGCGCAGCGCCACCCTTTTTTTTTTCTTTTTCATGTCTGCAACTGTATTTGTTTCCCTATCAGAGTGGCTTTTTTCTAAGAATTTTGCCAGGGACAACCCTCTTGTTGCCGTGGGTTCTTTTACGTGCGCTAAATAATTACGTGTAACACACGGGACCTCGGTTTATCGTCTCATCCAAAAGACTAGCGCCCAGACCACCACTCATGGTCTAATGGATGGGGGAAAAGTTTCCGGTCCAAACGGGGTACGAACCGCCGCACACTTCAGACCCGACTTTTCGCTTTCTAGACAGGCGCGTTACCTCTAGACCACCGATCCACCAAATCATTTAGAATGACAACAAAATAAAACTTCTAATTCAAAATAGAAACCAAAACATTTCTATCAAATGATAAGCTCATGTAAAAGAGAGAGGGAGGGAGGGAGGGAGGGAGAGAGAGAGAGAGGAGAGAGAGAGAGAGTCCCATCTTCAGGTTACATCAATATCAAAACAAACCAAGTAACAAAACTATGACACAACACGCACACAACACCCTTCTTTAAAACAACAGTCAATGAAACACACAAGACACAACATGCCAAAACAGCCCAGTATAAACAATGAAAACAAAACAACACCTGATATCAAACATACTAGCTAAGAATCAAACTCAATACATTTCCAAAAGGCATAATACCTAAAATTGATGATAGTAAACAAAATTGTACACGTATTGACAACAACGTTAAACACAGCATCTTAAAATCCAATCTATAAACCAACCATTCACATCAAATAATAAATCTCACGTATAAGGGGAGTACCGCAAGGAAAGGAAAAACAGAAAGGAGGAAAAGAAAGAAAAAAAGCATCTGTCACCAAAACCACACAAAAGTCTTACTACACACAACAGACTGGCCAACAAAGCATACAGTATCCATCGACTTTTGCTGTATTTCTTAAACATAACAAAACTGTGCAAGTTGTTGATAGTATATTGCTGAAAGTATTTTAATTTTTTTTAAATATTTATTCTTTTATATCGAGGATAATGGAACAAGCACTCATGTGCTTTTTTACATCCAGTCCCTGTGTGTATGCAGTTTTGTAAACTCTGTCATCTGTTCCCACCGGCACACAATGGCCTACACTTACAAAAAGCAGAAGAGGATTAAACGTAAGCACAAGATGTTCTGCGTGCGTTCACACACGGGGCCTCAGTTTAGAGTCTCATCCCAAGGACTTTTGGGGAGAGTGGAGTCTGCACTGATGTTAACTCCAGGGGAAAATACCCCCCTTGAACGGGAATCGAACTCGGATCGTCAGATTGCGAGCGCAATGTTCTGACCACTGGGCTATCCCGTATCAGTGGTGTGCAATTGCATGGTTTTGCCTGCCACACAAATCATACCCTCTCTCATGTAGGCGTGCGCATGCATGCACACACTCACACACACACACCCACAGAGCCCTCTTTCTTCATTCCAACCTCCTCAAATGTCAACACTCCTTTCTTGATAAAATGCACCCTCACCCCCTTACTCTCATCCCCTTACAAAAACGTTGTCCTTCCTGTATCACTGCATCCCCACCCCCCAAAAAAAAAGATTCACTAACATGCACTCAGTTACTATCACTCTACAAACACCCCCACCCCCTAAAAAGAAATCACTAACACACACAGAGTTACTATCACTCTTTTCCACAGATAATTCTTCTTCCTCTTCAATTACCTTCTCCTAAAATAGTCCATACCATCCTACACACACACACACACACACACACACACACACGCACGCATGCAACTGTATAAACACACACAGTGATACACAGTGACACACCAAGACACACAAACACACTCCATTCTGCTCTCCACTTTCCTAACTTCACACTATTTCCCTGACTCAAGCAATCACATTAAAAAAATGAGCTTTATCTCCCCCTCCCCCCCCCCCCCAAAAAAAAAACAACAAAAACACCTCCCCTAAAAAATCTTGAATGAAAAAAAACCTCCCCTAAAAAATCTTGAATGGGATTTCAGTTATTGTTTAATATGGTTCTACTGTTTTCTGGTGTAGACACTGCCACAGCCTGTCTTGTGATCATGTTGCCTTGTATTGCCAGGATACATCTACCCCCTTGTTGTTTCTTTTTTCCTGATACCTTCACAGTATTTACACACTTAGTTAATTTTTTTTATAAAACTTAGTTTTTTTGGGGGGGAGGGGTTGTGAGGGCAGGATGAAAAAAGTTGAGTAAACTGAATCTTTTACCCTCAATAAAGATCATTTTGACTTGACTATTGATCTTTCATCTATTTTGTTCATCACCAGCCCTTTTTTGTGCCACAAAAATGCTCAAATACTCATGTACGCGTTGATTGCTATACTCATTTCATCCACTGGTGCTACTTTGTTCTGAACGAATAGAATGTTGTTCAGATGAAGCCAACATTACTGTGTCAGGCAGGAGCTACCGCTGTGTCCACCTGCCTTTGTGTCCACCTGCCTTTGTGTCCCCATGACGGGCCAGGGTTAGAAACAAGGTGCAGAGTTCAGAGTTAGTACCAACAGTTAGGTCAGGCGTTAAGGTCATGGGCTAGTGGTCAGATAGTCTGTCTGTCAATCCATGTGGACACACCAGCACACAGACACCATGGTGGCTAGTTTGACACAGATTGCTAATTTCCATTTCCAATCCCGCTATGGTGATTTCTGGCCTAAGACATTTTGATATATTATGTCTGCTTTTAAAATGGATACATTTTATTTAATTAAATCTGATCAAGTCGAAAATAACAGAAAAAATGGAGCTTTCCTTGATCCATCCCATTTTTCTTCAACGTTTACCGATTTGTTTAATCATGAATTATCCTGCTCCTTCTTCCAAAGATGTTTTTCCTGAAGTATTGCTCCTCTGATGCCTCCCTCCAATTACCCACCCCTTTCTCTCTTTTTATCCTTGAAATAAAAGACTTTGAATCTCTATCTCTCTCTCTTACACTTTAAGTTAATCAGCACTAATGCAGTGTCTAGTTTCAAGAAAACTCGCTTAGAAAAAAAAATTCAGTCATTAAATCGACTGGAGTACTTTCACACCTATATCAGGCAATCTGCAATTGCACACTGGTGACAGACAGGCCAGCCTATAGATTGATCAGCACTGTTCTGCAATTTTTACCTGTATAGAATGATCAGCACTATTCTGGAATTTTTACCTGTAAAGAATGCATGATCAGCTTTGTTCTGCAATTTTTACCTGTAAAGAATGCATGATCACCACTGTTCTGGAATGTTTACCTGTATAGATTGATCAGTATAGATTGATCAGCTTTTTTCTGGAATTTTTACCTGTATAGATTCATTTGTATAGATTGATCAGTATAGATTGATCAGTATAGCTTGATCAGCTTTGTTCTGGAATTGTTACCTGTATAGATTGATCAGTATAGATTGATCAGCTTTGTTCTGGAATTGTTACCTGTATAGATTGATCAGTATAGATTGATCAGCTTTGTTCTGGAATTTTTACCTGTATAGATTGATCAGTATAGATTGATCAGCTTTGTTCTGGAATTTTTACCTGAAAAGATTGATCAGTATAGATTGATCAGCTTTGTTCTGGAATTGTTACCTGACCTGCAGGCAACAACCATCTCAGGACCTGAACAGCTTATCAAACTAATCTCTCACACAATTTAACAAAAACCATAACACAAAAAACCCCTGTAAATCACAGCATTTACATCTAACAGACAGCAATGATTTTCTACCCCAAAAAGGCAGATACAAAAACACCCCTCCTCTTACCCCCTCCCACCATCCCTCTAAACATTGTCATATCTTAAAATTCTTTTCTTACAGAGGCAAGATTTATACAAACATTTATAAAATGCATGATACATTACTTCTCAATTTTAAAAAAAAAGGTGCACAAATGTCTGATCCAGCCAAAAGCAATTATTCTGCAACCTGGCTACCAAATTCCTGTCTGCCCAACAAGAGTTGTCTCATGACCTTTGGCTTTGACACACAATAAAACCGTCAACTGCGAAAGATTCCTCAACTTTCTTTTTTAGTTTCATAGAGCCCCCCCCCCTGTGGGGATGCCAGGGCCTGTCAGTATACCTAGCATCTCCACCTTCTGGAAATTCTGTCCTACAAACTCCCTCTTTCCTATCCATCACTTTGTTTCTGCCTTGTTCCTTTTCTTCCTTGTCAACTCCTTCTTGTCTTTTTTTCTGCCTTCTTGGTCCATTCTCCTGCCTTTTTCCCCAGAAAAACTTATAAAATAACAATTCTCTTCCACACCAAAGTAGCGCTGAGCCTGATTTGTCAGGTGCTTGACGGCAGCGCAACACATTTTCGCTCATGTAACAGACAACAGTAGTTGCTGTCTGAGCGCTCGACCAAGAAATGAAGAAGTTTCATAGTGCCAGCACAGTTACCAGTCAGCTTTTGTTCAGTTTTATGGTATTATAACTCTCCAGCCCAGCTTGTACAAATGAATGACTGAGATCACTATGGTTTTTCCACATACTTTTACATTTCTGGTTCGATCCAACAAAACAGGGAACAGAAATTTAACAGCTTCTAAGACAAAAATAAAAACCATCCAAAAAATATGCACAGTTGTGGATGAGTTTTAAAAAAACAGAAGACATAAACACAGATAGTTTAAAACTGAAAAAGGAAGGGCTAAGGTACAGATATCCTACTGAGGAATGCATTTCTCGTAAAAAAATTTCTCATAATAAGTTTATTAATAGATGGATTCCATGTCAACCTTTGTTTGATAACAATGGTAAAAACAATCAGCGTTTGTAAATGTCACTCTTGCCTGTGACCTCTCCAGTGATAGTCGTCTTTTCTTGTCTGGCGCTTTTAGAGAACGCGGTGTATGCCTGCTTCCCCTGTTAATGTTTTCCTTTATGATTTTGTAGTGTTCCAGAATGCAGTTTTTCCTTTCAGCTTTGGCCTGATTCTGTCCGTCATCTTGTGGTCATCATTGTCACCTCCTTTAGGACCTGAACAAGTCAGAGGCTGGAGTTTCCTTTCTTCATGACAGAGGTCCAAGATGCGGTGATCCACGGCCGTTTTCTTTCTTCGTCGTTCCACA
>CM054165.1:2100964-2133464 GCA_028751875.1 Rapana venosa | reverse complement strand
AATTCCTAACCCCCCGTAGGACTCCCGGGGTATGCTTGCAAAGCGAGCATTGCAAGAATAGGATCCCTGCCCTCCAACCAGGCATGTCGTAAGAGGCGACTAAGGTGAAACCCTTCCTCCAGGTTGGGGGTTGGGCACAGGGCTAACAACCCTGTCCCGTAAAAGAAGTGAAGTTACGGAAACAGCAACAGAGAAGATTTCTACTTTTGTGTGCGAAGGACCTCCTGGGTCCAGTGAGACTCGTATGAATGCTGGTGGCCAAAGCCGAGAGGAAGAAGACCAAAAGCAACGTGGAGGAGGACTGTAGAAAGTGAGATGAAGGCCATGCAGCACTCCTGGGGATCAGTGACTAGGTTAGCCCAGGATAGACAGGAGTGGAAGAAGCGCTTTGTTGCTGCCCTACACACCACTGGGTGTAATGGTTGATGATGATGATGATGATGATGATGATGGTGATGATGATGATGATGATGGTGATGGTGATGGTGATGATGATGATGATGATGATCAATTCCTAACTGTATCCCCACAGTTGGAATGTGGCTACCCTAATGGTGGAGGGGGGACAGTCACATGCGCTAAAATCTCACCACTGGTGAATCTTGGAGCTCTAGCTGAAGAATGAGGGAAAAGATCAGAACATTTCTATTTAGAGGTAAAAAGGACAACAGTAAAGTACAGGTAAAGGTGTTCCAATAACCTGTACATGTGGATGTTGGGCAGCAAGTGTCAGAGACCTCAGCTTCTCAAGAGGGGAATGGGATAGCCTGGTTGGTTAGTGTTATGCACTGAGTACATGATCTGCTGACCCAGATTCAAATCCTGTTCACAGGGATATTTTGCCTGGGAGCTAACATCTAACTCCACTCCCCCACCCCCCCTCCCCAAAAGTCCTTCGGATGAGACTATAAACAGAGGTTCTGTGAGTGAACGTGTGCAGAACATCTTGCGCACACGTTAAAACCTGTTCCGCTTTTTGGAAGAGTAGGCCATTGTGTGCTGGTTGGGAACAAACGACAAAACTGCAAACACACGAAGACTGGATATTAAAAACACACACACACACAAGATTATGTATCCCATTATCCTTGAAATAACGAATAAAATATAAATAAATAAAGAAGTCAGCTACTCTCAGCTGCTCTTCATTCCATCCCATCCCAGCCCAGCTGATGCTAACTATATATACAGCAGGAACTGACCCCACTTGGGGCTAGGTAAATGAAAACGCAGTAAATTTAGCACTCTTGACTGAGTGATGTAAGATTTGCTCGCTATGGGCGGTGCCCATCTCCTCTCCTTCGCTGCTTTGCCTTCCCTGACCCTACAGAGGGCAGGTACACACACAAGGCTCAGTTTCCCACATCTTCAACAGCAGTGTCATCAGGGTACTGCATCAACAGGGTGATATTGAATCCAATACAATTCAAATCATTTCTATACAGAATGAAGAGCACAGGTGACAGAACCATACCTTGAGGGCAACCATCAGGCAATGAAGATGTCCTTGTGGTGATGAAGCAGTCCTTGCAGCGATGAAGAAGTTGTTGCAGTGATGAAGAAGTCCTTGCAGTGATAAAGAAGTCCTTGCAGTGTTGAAGAAGTCCTTGAGGCAATGAAGAAGTCCTTGTGGTGATGACGTCCTTGCAGTAATGAAGAAGTCATTGCCCTAATGAAAAAGTCCTTGAGGTAATGAAGAAGTCCTTAAGGCAATGAAGAAGTCCTTGTGGTGATGTCTTGCAGTGATGAAGAAGTCCTTGAGGCAATGAAGAAGTCCTTGTGGTGATGGCATCCTTGCAGTAATGAAGAAGTCCTTGAGGCAATGAAGAAGTCCTTGTGGTGATGACGTCCTTGCAGTAATGAAGAAGTCCTTGAGATAATGAAGAAGTTCTTATGGTGATGAAGAAGTCGTTCAACGACAAAGAAGTCTTTGCAGCAATGAAGAGCTAAAATTCCCAGCAGATGTCAAATCTCTCAGTAGTAGACCAATACACAGATTACTAGCCAGTAACACACAGTATACTGCCACCTTAAGACCATGATTTTTTTTTTTAAACAATGGACAAAATTGAACAGATTTTAAGATTTGAATTATGAATTTCAAACTCAAAACCAAACATATGACAGGCAAGAGAAACACACGCCGAGTCACGACTTCTTCAATTTTTTTGGCGAGGCTTTCAACCTCTCATTTTTTCTCATAATTTTTTTTTATTCTCTCTCTCGTTTTTATTGTTGTTTTGTTTTCTTTTCTTTTTTTTTGTTTGGGGCCTCCAACCACCTTTTCTTTTCCCCATCATTATTTTTTCTTTGTTTTTCTTTTTTCTTTTTTTTCTTTTCTCTTTTTTCATGTTTGGGGCCTCCAACCACCTTTTCTTTTCCCCATCATTATTTTTTCTTCTTCTTTTTTTCTTCTTTTTTTCTTTTCTTTTTTTTCATGTTTGGGGCCTCCAACCACCTTTTCTTTTCCCCAGTTTTTTTGTGGGTCTTCCAATCTTCTTTTTTCCCAATTTTCTTTCTAGTTTTTCAAATAACTAGAGCACAATTTTGCCTCCTCACACACACACATACACAAGTCCTTCACATGAGACTATAAACCAAGGTCCTGTGTGTGAACGCACGTTGAACATCTTGCACACACGTTAAAACCCTTCCGCTGTTCGGAAGAGTAGGCCATTGTGTGCCGGTAGGAACTGATGACAAGAAGGAAGGTGGCAGGATGGTTAAGACGTTTGCCTGCCAACATGTAAACCGTGAGGTTCTGGGTTCGATTCCCAGCCTCGCCCTTTCTTCCCAGTTTGACAAAAAAATTTGAACCGAATATCAAAGTCCTTCGGATGAGACTATAAACCGAGGCCCCGTGTGCGAATGCATGCAGAACATCTTGCGCACACGTTAAATCCTGTTCTGCTGTTCGAAAGAGTAGGCCATTGTGTGCCGGTGGGAACAGATGACAAAATGTACAAAACCGCATACACATGCATAAAAAAGTCATCTGAGTGCTTTGATTTGTTGCTTTACAAGATTCAGCGCTATATAAATTCCATACATTATTATTATTATTATGACAACATTTACAATGTTGCATACACACACGGGGACTGGATGTAAAAACACACACGAGTGCTTATTCCATTATACTCGAAATAAAAGAATAAATAAATAGATAATAAATAAATCACACACACACACACAAATACAAACTGAAAATCATACAGTACCTCCTCGTTAGCTCACTGCCAATTCCACACACAAAACTGTACCCCAAAATTCACGCTGCTTTGCCCCCTCTCTCTCTCTCTCTCTCTCTCTCTCTCTCTCTCTCTCTCTCTCTCTCTCTCTCTCTCTCTCTCTCTCTCTGTTGCACTCCAGTCTGCCATGGCGTTATTGTCAGTCCTAAGACCACACACAGCATGGATTTGCCCACACCACAATTCATTCTCTTCCTGCCTGCCCACATCAACACTGACTTCACCACCACAATCTTTTCTCCACACATCACAACAAACATCATTTCTGCACTAGGAGACCATCAACACAATTTCAGTCTGATCCAAATGACAACACAGCTCTAGCTACTTAGGTCACTGCTTTTCCACTTCACACATCATACACGCAAGTCATGGTCATTGTAAGGTACATTACAACATCATACACACAAGTCATGGTCATTATAAGTGATGGTTACAACATCATACACACAAGTCATGGTCATTGTAAGGTACATTACAACATCATACACACAAGTCATGGTCATTATAAGTAATGGTTACAACATCATACACACAAGTCATGGTCATTGTAAGGCTACATTACAACATCATACACACAAGTCATGGTCACTGTAAGGTACATTACAACATCACACACACAAGTACCACAACTTTGGTGCTGCTTTCACAAATTATAAAACAGTTGTCCAGCCTATCCATAACAAAGGTTGTTTTAAACTACAACATTTTTCAAACAAATTAAATCTATAAAGAAGTCATTATCTACCCTCCTCTCTCAATAAAAACAAAACAAAACACACACACACATGCACTCACACACAAAACACATTCCGTGTACACACAGACAAGCATCTGTTACTCACAACACATACAAAACATTTTACAACATTCGTATTCTCATCATTTTCTGCAATTAATCACATACACAGAGAAATTACATATATATATATTATTCTAAGATTATATTACATTATATATATTACATCTTATTATATTATATATATATAAAATAAAATAAATATTATTCAGGAGGGATACATCAATACAAAGATCATCACAGCCAGCAACACAAACTATACTAGACTATGGGTTTCTTTCAAAGTCAGATTTTATTATTTTAAACATTATCTTAAACCTTCAAATAAATCACACTTAAGGTGACTTGCACACATACACACAGTCAGATAGCTTGTATTTTGTTTCAGGTCTTTTTTTTGGTGGGACCTCCATCCTCCAATTTTTTCCCTCATTATCTTTTTCTTTTTTTTTCCTTTTCTCTTTTTTTCTCTCCTTTTTTTTCTGTGGGGCCTCCAACCACCTTTTCTTTTCCCCCTTTTTTTTGTAGGTCCTCCATCCTCCTTTTCCTTCTATTTCCTTTTATTTTTTCTGACATCCAACGTTCATGTCACCTACTTCATCACTCATTCAAAAACCAAAAACAAAACCCATCAAACACGGTGATGTACCAAACCACAGCATCAACAATACAACAACAACAAATCCACACAAACTGAAGTACTATCATTAGACAGGAGCACTCTGTCCTGAAGAAGCGTGTACATCAGCAATACAACTGTGGAGCTGGTTTTACAGCAGAACCAAGAGTGTTGCTTCACATATGGCATGGCTACATGTCCATGACAATCCGCCATAACACACGTGCATACCTTGGAGCACAAACTATTCCACACGCACACACGCACATGCACACACACACACATGCAAGCACACGTGCACACACACACACACACACATGCACGCACACGCACACACACACACACACATGCACACACACACACACACGCACACACACGCATGCAAGCACACACACACACACACACACACACACACACACACACACACACACACAAGCATGCAAGCACACACTCATACACACACACACACACACACTCGTACACACACACGCATGCAAGCACACATGCACACACTCATACACACACACACACACATGCGTGAACACACACACACACACACACCTTGTTTGCCACATTCCCACTGACCTGAATATGCATAACCTACGTCTTCCTGAACACCCCTTTCCCTATTAAACTTTCCCCACCCCGACCCCTCTACCCACTGCATGCATGCAGTCATCCTTCTGTCTGTCTCCCCACGTTTAGCTGATACAAATATCTATCCACATTTTCTGTATCTGAACATCCTTTCTTTCCTAAATTCCCTCTGTTTCTCTTCTTTAAACAAAAATAACAGCTCCCTCCCCCCACACCCACCCCAAATTAAAAAAAACAACCAAAAAGACACACAATCTTTGGATGAGACTAAACCAAGGTCCCATGTGTGACCACACACAGGACACATCTTGTGCACATGTTAAAACCTGTTCCGCCTTTTGGAAGAGTAGACCATCGCGCGCCAGTGAGAACTGCTCATGACAAACTTTACAAAAGTCTCAGGTGCAAGGGGACTAAATGTTTAAAAAACAACACCAAAACAACCCAGTTGCTTATTCATTATCCTCGAAATAAAAGAATTTTATTTCGTTTAAACAATCTTTGCCATGGACCTGAATAAATATCCTATTCCTTTCTCCTGAATATTCCATGTTTTCAAATGTCACCCCTCCCAAACCTCTGTACTGGTTTCAGGACAGAAAAGTGACCGTTACGTCCATGTACCATTGCATCCATCTGCCAGAGTGTTCACATGCAGGGTCAGGGTCAGGGTCAGGGTCAGTGTAAAGGGTTAGTATCAGGTTAGGGTTAAGATGAGTACAACTTTGGGACTGGGCCCGTCAGTCGCTATGCATGCATGGATGTCTGTATGCATGTGAACACAGCAGCATGTGGGTACCATGGTTTTCTGACTTTTTTCCTCTTGTAAACACAAATTGCTATCCCAACCAAAAGTAAATGGTATTTCTACAACTTTTCAATTTTTACTACAAGATTAAGCCCCAACAGTAAAAAAAAAAAAAATTTTAAAGAAAAAAAGGCTTCAGGGGTTAAATATTTTCAAGGAGGCAGAACAGTTAAGATCTGCCTAACAAGAAAACCGTGAGGTTCTGGGTTCGATTCCCAGCCTTTCCCTTTTCTTCCCAATTCGACAGGAAAATCAAAATGCATGTCAACTCTTTCAGAGGCGACTTCAACAAATCAGACCTGTGTGCTTACGGCCTTTTGCACGTGTAACGAACACACGTCATTTGAAAATCAGAAAGAGCAGGGAGATACATCCTGACTGTCCCAGCAAAATTGGCAGGTTCAATTCTCAACTGTAGCCCCAAGTCGGAATGCGGCTAACTGAACACAAAATATCACCACTACTGAACCCTGGAGCTCTACCCGAGGAACGAAACCAAAAAAAATTCATTTTTAGAAATTATCACTAATATCAGAAAAAGAAATATTCATTATGAAATAATTCATTTTACCCTGCCGTCTATAATTTTTCCTGAATAACTGATGTGAATGTGCATCCTATTCCCTCCTTTCAAATATCCCTTTACCTTAAAGTTAAAACACTGTCCAATAAAATTATATTATGCTCACCCACCAAGCACACATACACATGCCTATACAGCACACACACACACACACACACACACAAAGGTGCGCATTCACGTGCACGTATGTACGCACACTCACAAATAAAGAAATAAAAGAATAAAATTTTTAAAAATTAATAAATAAACACACACATACCCCCCCCCCCCCCACACACACACACACACACACATGCCTATACAACACACAGACTCTCTCACACACACACACCCCCAACAGCATCTAACTCATAACCATGCTATTTATGGGGGCAGGACGGCCTAGTGGTTAGGGCCTTGCACTCATGATCTAACAGCCAGGGATCGAGCCACCACAGAGCTGCCCCTTTTAGGGGATTTCCCCTGGAGTTCACTTACTGACTCCACACCCCCTTAGATGAGACTATAAACTGAGAACCTGTGTGCTAATGCATGCAGAACATCTTGCACACAGGTTAAAAAACTGTCCCACTTTTTGGAAGAGTAGGCCATTTCATGTCGGTACCAACACTCGAACTGATCAGTCCTAGTCATTTCCAGTCCTCACAACATCAAAATCTTATCTAAATGTTCATTTCAAGAGCGTAATAAACCATGTCATAACATCTTTTTTTAAATGCATTTCTAACACATACTAAAACAAAATTTTTAAAACAGAATATACCAAAAATTTGTGCAACTCATCTTTCAGGTCATTTTTTTTCTCTCTATTTCATTCCTTCTGAGACTAGATAATGTTTTCAGTGACCTTACGATCTATAATCCTAAAAAAAACAAATCAAAGGTACATGACATACACTGTATAGAGTCCAACATTCAGATTTTTCCTTTTTCTCTGAGGGGTCCAACTGTTTTTGCTTCATGGGTGGCAGGGTAGGGGGAGAATA
The DNA here is from genome assembly GCA_028751875.1 of Rapana venosa. Classification (NCBI taxonomy): domain Eukaryota; kingdom Metazoa; phylum Mollusca; class Gastropoda; order Neogastropoda; family Muricidae; genus Rapana; species Rapana venosa. The sequence continues at coordinate 2,125,821 of CM054165.1, read as the reverse complement.
GCTTTGTTTGGGTTGGGGGAGAGTGCAATCACAGTTTTCTGGGTCGGGGAGGGACGAATAGTATTCTGGTTGGGGGAAGGGGGGGGGGGGGATAGTATTTTTGGTTGGGGAGAGGGGAATAGGTTTTTGATTGGGGGAGGGGGGATAGTTCCTAGGCTGGTGGGAGGGGGGGTGCTTTTTACTTTTTACTTTTTTTTATAAGGCCTCCTGCCTATTTTCATCTTCATGTGAAGTCATTATTTAATTGTTGCTTTTTGGGGGGTGTGGAGGAAGGGGGGATTTTTCTTCCTGGCAAAGAAAGGGTGAAGACAAAGTCCTGGTGCTGAATAAGTCCTTACGATGATGAAGCCCAGACATCATGGCCATGAAAATTGTTCTAAAGATGATCCAAGTCCTGAGCAGATAATGAGATATGCTGGAGATGATCAAATCCCAATGATGACGAAGTCTTGGCATTGTTAATAACAATAATAAAATATTTAAGTTGAAAGAGTCCCAGTGTTAACAAAGTCTTGTGTTGATGAAGTCTTGTGTTGACGGTCTTCACATTGATGAAGTCTTGTGTTGATGAAGTCTTGTGTTGATGAAGTCTTGTGTTGATAAAGTCTTGTGTTGATGAAGTCTTGTGTTGACAAAGTCTTGTGTTGATGAAGTCTTGTGTTGATGAAGTCTTGTGTTGACAAAGTCTTGTGTTGATGAACTCTTCACATTGATGAAGTCTTGGTGTTGATGAAGTCTTGTGTTGATGAAGTCTTGTGTTGATGAAGTCTTGTGTTGATGAAGTCTTGTGTTGATGAAGTCTTGTGTTCACATTGATGAAGTCTTCACATTGATGAAGTCTTGTGTTGATGAAGTCTTGTGTTGATGAAGTCTTCACATTGATGAAGTCTTGTGTTGATGAAGTCTTCACATTGATGAAGTCTTGTGTTGATGAAGTCTTGTGTTGATGAAGTCTTGTGTTGATGAAGTCTTGTGTTGATGAAGTCTTGTGTTGATGAAGTCTTGTGTTGATGAAGTCTTGTGTTCACATTGATGACATCTTGTGTTAACACAGTCTTGTGTTGATGAAGTCTTGTGTTGATGAAGTCTTGGTGTTGATGAAGTCTTGTGTTGATGCAGGTAAATAAAGACTTGACAAAGATGATGTCTTGGCAATGGTAAAGTTTTGAAGCCATGGTGGCAAGTCCTGAGGATGATAAAAATCATGAATATGCTATTATCTCAAACCAGAAAAATAAAAAGTATATATGCATTAATCAGAGAGTTAACATTATTTCTAAAATATGAGGAAAATAACTTAAAAAATGGTGCAAACTGAATTTTAATGAGAATCTTGTTAAGCAGAAAATTCCACTTTCTTTATAATTAACTTAAATAACGAGTGTTTGACTACGTAAATCATTATATATAACTTTATTTCAGGGGCAGGATGTTCAGATGGTTAAGCAATTGTAAAAATGATTACGCCAGGTTAAATCTTGTCAAGAGGAATTTTCCTCTGTAGTTAAATCAGTGCCAACATCACTTCCCCAAAAGTCCTCAGAAGATTATATAAAACTGAGTCCCGTGTGCAACACACGACGAACATATTTGATAGATGTTAAAAACTTCCAGATTTGTTTTTTTTAAGATGCTGCTGTCAGTGGGAAATATGAATTTACAAAATGCATACACACGGAGTTATCAGTATAATTTCACAATAGACCTTAAGAGGCCGGAGCTATCCCGGTTTCTTGCGTTAAGCGAATGATGGTTTCTTCTCCCCTGTAGATTGTCCTAGTCTGTCACCAGAATTCCCCACAGAGCTCGGATACCACTGACATGACTGAGTTGAGGAGAAATAGGAGTAAAGTCTTCCAAAGGATCACACCGAGTTGACAGATGTCCGCGCGACTGGATCACGAGTTGAGCCGTAAGACAACCGACTGATTCCACTAGATTAAAAAAAAAGCACATGAGTGCTTATTTTTCCATTATCCTTGAAATTAAAGAAAAAAAAAGAATGGTCTGGGATCAAGCCATCACAAAGACACCTGTTTTAAGGGGATTTTACCCTGGGGTTAACATCAGTAGACTGCTCCTCTCCCCTAAAATAAAGTCCTTCAGATAAGACTATTTATAGTATAAACCAAGGCCCCACATCTTGCCTTTCAGACACGTAGTCCATTTTGGCTGGTAAAAACTTAAAGAATGCTAAAAGCTGTCCAAAATCATTGAGCACTAGAGTCCCTGCTAACCCCCACCTACAGACAAAATGCAAATAGTAAATTTTGACAGGCCAAAAATAACAATTCTGATAAAAAAGTGTTTATATTAATGTTTGAAGTTTAAACAAAATGGTTAAGGAAAAAACTGCACATTATTTTGCTAAATTAAATAAAATTATGATATATCAAAACAGGACTTGAGAAACATGAAACCTACAAAAACATTTTTCCTAGTGTTTTAGATATGAAAACTTCATTATCAGAGAAAATTAAATAAAATAACAAAACAAAGACTATGCTTTGTTAACATTTCAAACATATGGTTTCCCACGTGTAGCTTTTGTTTCAAAACACTGTTCGAGAGAACAACTAAATCTTGCCTTCTCACCTACATTATATCATTTATTTATTTTGCATTGGTTTACATTAATTGAAGAAGTACATAAATTAATTTTCAAGTTTGGGGATAAAATCAAAATTGTTTCCACCAGGGTTCTTATTTTATTCATTATTTTTATTTGTTTATTCGAGGTCTTTGGAATAAGTCCACTCATGACTTTTTTTTCAATAGTGTCTCTGCGTGTATGCAGTTTTGTAAATGTGTCATCTGTTCCTATCAATATTGTAATGATGTTGATGTAGTGCTTATAACTTCCACAATTATCCAAATAAACTTGTGACCTCGAGTTGATCACTTCCAATGCCACTCTGGTTGCTACTATTAAGCTACTTTTAATAATGATCAATATAGTATTAATGCTATATAAATTCCATACATTATTATTATCATTATTATTCACCTGGACCCTCTGATTCACTGCCATTGTAGTTCATAATCCACTCACAAACCTGCTGCGTGGCTTTTTTTATTATAGCTAAAACAAAAAACATTGTGAATGTTTACTAATACTGTGTCATATTGATTGATAGGCGATATGCCGATAGATCAATGAAAACTGCACAGTTCTAACAGAAAATGCCAAGGTGACATATGATTGATATATATATATATATATATTTATATATATATATATATGATGACCAAACCATTTGAGAATGAAAATTAGCTATCACAGTATCAGACCAAGTAATTTGTATACCTAGGAATGGTGTGATAAGATTGAATGAAGTTTATGAGATACTCCTATTCCTAAAAATAAATGGAGCAAAAAGACTGAGCCTAATAGTAATAAGTTTTTAAGTTATACACAGAAAAAATTTATGAAACAAACTTAAGCAAAATTTTTTATATATATATATATATATATATATATAATATATATATATATATATATATATATATATATGTAAAAAAGGTAAAGGAGTCCCATAACCTATAAGGTCGTAGGGGAGCGAGGCGTCAGAGACCTCACTTCTCTAGGGCCAGCATATTGAGGGCGGCGCCCATCTCCTCTCCCTCGCTGCTTTACCTTCCCTGACCCTAAAGAGGGCAGGTACCCATTTACAGCTGGGTGAACTGGGGAACTGTACTGAAGCCAAGGCGCGCAAACGGTCACCCATCCAACTGGTAACCACGCTCGACGCTGCTTAACTTGGCTGGGGGAAGCGAGTGCTCCGACCACTGAGCTATCCCGTCCCCATATATATATATATATATATATATATATATAATATATATATATACATATATAAATAAAATCAAAAGCATTCAACCAGTGTGAGTGTGAGCATATGGACTGATTGAGGATAAAAGGTGACAGGAAACTGGAGGACATTTTCCTTAATGATTACTAAATTTGACAAATGACATCCAGTACTGTAGACTGTAGATGTGGTTCATGGCCTAATGATTTGATATGAATAGCTTTAATAACAAACTGATTCAGTGATAGTACACATCTTAAAATTAATTGCAAAACTGTTCAGCTAAATATTTCTAGGTATGAGCTTTAACAAGCAGTTACTGTTTTAGCTGCTGACTTCTTAAAAATCTATCACAGGAGGTTGGAAAGGGGGGGAGGGTTTCACTGTAGTACACATCAGTGCTCATGAGTCACATGTTGCATAATAATACTAAATCGATGACGCTGCTTTCAGTTTCGTATCAGTATGGGAATTCACAGGCTGCCTGATCGAGTGTGCTAATATTGGTATAACAAAACCTAGCAAGGAAGAAGGGCAGACTTTCTTTTCTTCAAAGATGGTATGCAGGTTGCTGGATGCGAAATGAACTTTGCAGACGTAATACTACGAGTGAAAAACAAGTTCCACTCCAGCTAAAGCCTAAAGGAGCAAGCGGCCATGTTGTGGCATTATTTTCGTTACAACAAACTGCTGAACAAGTCGTGTTCTAGCAAATGCACACTCACCAGACAAATAATTATTAAGACTTATTCAATTCAAAGCACTCGTACTTACTGAGGTAGACAGTGAAAATGTCTGCAAAGGTGAACGACGTAGACAAAACAAGACTCCGACAAAACTATGTTAGGCTTGGTGTTTGCCGCCATATACCATGTAAACAGGGCTTCGATTGATTGACGGCAGCACCGGAAGTCACCGACCATTTTCGTTTTTCTTTGTACTTTCGATTTCCAGCTGGCATAATTCAAGAGGTTTAGTTTTTAGTTTGTTTATGCAATTCTATACACAGTAGATTTTAGAAACGAACAGTTTTAAATCCAAACTATTATTATCGCTTTCTATAGCATCTACTACTGGTTGAATGTATGTGTGTGTATGTGTGTGTGTATGTGTGTGTGTGTGTGTGTTGTGACATTTTGCAAAGGACAACTCTCTTGCAGACATGATGTTTTTGTACATGTGCCAGATATGTTGCACAGGGGCCTCAGTTTGTTTTCTCATCCAAAAGACCCGCATCCAGATCACCACTCAGGGTTTTGTGGTTTTGTTTTGCAATGTTTTGTCATGTTTTGTCATGTTTTGTTTGTTCCTGGGCTAAAGCTCCAAGGTTCACCAACGATGACATTCGTTGGGTATTTGGTCGTTTTCTCCCCCCATTAAGGTAGCCGCATTCTGACTTCAGGGATGATGTCTAAACAAGACACCAGAGTGCAGGCGTCTTTCAAATGTTTGTTTCTTTCTTGTCATCCCTTCATACCAGAATGTTTTGTTAGTAGGTTGAGTTTTTGGAAAAAGCTGAGTTTCAAATGGAGATCAAGCTCACAATATTATTTTCTCACTTTCTAAACTTAAAAATTATTACCTCTAGACTGTTGATCTACTATGCATGTGCACGTGATTGAGCAAGCGAGCGAGCGAGTGAGCGTGCGTGCGTGCGTGCGTGCGTGCGTGTGTGTGTGCGCGCGTGCGTGCATGCATTTGTGTGGTGTGGTGTGTGTGTGTGCGCGCGCGCGAGCGAGCGTGCGTGCGTGCATGTGTGCACGCACTTGCACCCATGTGCATCCGCGCGTGTGCGAATACAAAGTATGTTGTTTCCTTTCAATTGTTCTGAGATATTAATCCAGCCTCAAAACACATTATTTTTTTTATTTCAAACCTAAGACTTACCCTCTTGTTTCATCTCATTTCAACCCCCATCACCCTGTCAAGGTGCACAACCTGTGTGTGTGTGTGTGTGTGTGTGTGTGTGTGTGTGTGGTGTGTGCGTGCGCGCGCGCGCGGTGTGTATACCTTTGAATTTGTAAAAACTATTAATTGTAACTTGTTGCATGTGTTAGAGTAGGATGAATACACGTGCTTTGATTTTTTTTGCGTGTGCAAGATATAGCGCTATATAAATTCAATTATTATTTTATTTTTTATATAATTATTATTATTATATCATCAAACAAAAACTAACATCTATTCCTGGTTAGGCAGCAATGGAAGCCTCTGCTGTCAAACTGTAGCATGGCTAGATTGCTGGGAAGATCAGAAATGCCTTCGCTGGCTTTTTTAATAAATATCTCAGTCATACGTGCTTGCTCACACACACACTCCAAACAGCAACTGGCTGTGCTGCATGGTCAAAGGGAGGTAATGAGGAGAGAAAACTCTCTCTCTCTCTCTCTCTCTCTCTCTCTGCCACTCGCAAAGGAATCTAAAATATATCTGAAACTTGTGTAGCGTGTGTGTGCGACTGTGATTCAAACAAACCCATCATTTTAATAGACCCGTTTTTGATTACAGAAACGTTTACATATGTTCACATTTTATGTAGCAGTGAAAACTTGGTGCAATCCTTTTAAATATTTTTTTGAGGGAGGGGGAAGGGAGCACAATGACTTGTCTTTTGGTTCTCAACAAGAGCTCAGCTTCACCAGTTTTGCCCATGCAACAGTTCTTACCCTCCATTTTGGTCATCTTCTTGTTTATAAACCTGCTGACCACAGAGGCCATCATTATCAACTCCAGATTAAAGCTAATCAACTGTATACAGATCAATTTAAAATGGAGTTTAAAACAAACTCTACCGTCGTTCTTTCTATCGACACCCTGGCCTATCTCAAGGGTCAACCCAGGACAGCCACTGCATCATGGGAGAAACCACATCACCACCACCTCACTACCACCTCCCCCATAGTCCCATGGACCGTGGGGCACCACTGAAGATTTTGCAACCAGGTTCCTCCACTCCCCACGGTCTTCTGCTTTCCATATTAAATCGTTCCACTCGAGGCCAGTGAAAACCACAAACGCAAAATAAAACCAAAACCAGGTTCCTTCAAACCAATTTTATTTTCAATGCACAACGATGACTTCACTCTCACATGTCAGTGACAAGCATCTGAACACATCTGCATGTTTTGTTCTATGCATCTTTGATGGCTGATCGGGTACATTTGAATGTAAAGGGGAGAGAATGACACAGGCAAAAAGATAACTACAGATAAAAGGTGTACAAGTATCTCGGATCTTGTGCATTTATTATATTCTACTTGTAAAAACACATTCAGCTATATGTAAATAGGCTACACTATCAGTCATATATAAACAGAACTCTAAACAAAGGCCTTGGTCAAGTTTTTGTTTTATCCATCGTCCATAGATTTTGCTCTTATCTGCATTTCTTTTCATCAAGTTTTGACAATTAAATCATTCTGAAGCTTCCTTTTCCTTTTTTTTCAGCTGCGAGCCGGCTACCCAACCCTAACTCCAGCCTCTTTTTGGCTGAAGGGGGAGGTAGGCTTTTCCCAATGCTCTGACCAGCAGTGACACAATGACCAACCCACTGACTTTTGTTTGCTTTACAATTTTCACACTATCATTTGAGATCTCAGACCTCAGTGGCGTGACCATTCCAATATGCGTTTAATACACACAAGTGGCAAAAAGCTCAATTCCAGCCATGTTATCTTCACAGCCAGAAAGCACAACCTCCCTGAACAAGTCAGTGCAAAACAGCTTGTAAGTTTGAAAAGCAGGGGTTGTGCAAAGCTTGTTATTTTTTCTTAGAAAAGAAAGTCAGCTGGGTAGCCAAGTGCCAGTGGTGTGTGCTCACCACATGCAGGAAACATGGAAGCTATACTGGTTACAGGAAACATGGAAGCTATACTGGTTACAGGAAACATGGAAGCAATACTGGTTACAGGAAACATGGAAGCTATACTGGTTACAGGAAACATGGAAGCTATACTGGTTACAGGAAACATGGAAGCAATACTGGTTACAGGAAACGTTTAGCTGATCTTCTAAAGGAACAATTTCTCCATTCATTTAGATGGCCAAGCTTGGATTTTATCCCACATGATATAGGTAATTCATCCGGGTTGTAAAAGTATTCACACCTTTGAACATTTTCAGTTCGGATCCTTGAACAAGCCTAGATGGGTTTTGGGCCAAAACAAGTTGTGTTTTTAGATGGAGTGTACTAACAGAGCAACAAAATCAATAATATTTACAACACAAAAGCAATAACAACAACTTATGCTACTGGTAAATGAGATTTCCAATTCATCCTTGCATGGGGGTGAAATAATTTGTAAGCAGCTTCAAATGCAATACATTTTAACATAATGCACACACAACTAATGTTGACCCTGGAATAAGAAATAGGAGGTAGGGCCGCCCAAAAGAGAGGGCATTAACTGCGTATCTTAAACCAGTCTACCATATATCACAAAACCATTGTCTAAGAATTGAACATAAAGAGGATAGGTCAAAGACATGATTTAAGCCGTGTCCTTCAGGTCGTTATGATCAAGAATTGATACAGGCAACAAGCTGCACACATAATTATACCACCTTTCACTTGAAGGTGAAAATGTGGGCATTGAAATTGTTACATGCAACTAAATCATTAACACAACTGCCAAGATAAAGCCGAGAAATTTCAAGGCTCTAAAATATATTTTAAAACAAATACCAAAGAAACCCGACATCGCTGAACATGTAAATTTACAAGCATTGTTGCGATTCATTAAAGAAAAGGGCAAATATCTTGAAAAATATGAGAGTTTTATTGGGGGCACTAAGTTTATGCAGAAAAAAAGCAATTCAAGCAACCTATTGGTGGGAACGAAAGCACATACCACACACATGCCCCTTAACAGCTGGGGAACTAACTGACAGCCCAAGACAGGCCAATGCTGCAGGAGCGACACCATGAGTCACTAATACCCTTAACAACAACAACAACAACGTCAGGCTATGTTGGAGTCATGGTATAGAGGGCAACACAGCAGTTCACAATGCCTCGCCACTCTACCATCTACAGTAAAAAGGGAAAAAAAGGTATAAAAAATAAAATGCTTCAGCTCAGCACATCAAATTGAGCGCATGAAAACCAAGAGTAAAGGGATATCAGCTTTCGGTAATCATTTCTAAGTAAACTACACCAAATGTGTCAATAGAAAGTGTCACATCTGCTATGGTAAATCATATACAGAATGTCAAAAAAAATTGAAACGGCAAGCGTTTAGATACAAGGCAAGCTGTCTATCAGCACTCTTTGATAAAATGTACGTTTTTCCTCTACTTGAACAAAGTGATTTAAAACATCCAAAAAACAACAAAGAAACAAAGCCAAAATATTCGTATAATTGCTTGTAAACAGTTTACGACGACAGCTAAAACACACAGACACCCAAGACAGACATGCACAAACACACACACACACACACACACACACAGACACCACACGCACGCACACAGACACACACACGCACGCACACAGACACACATTAACTGAACATACTTTCTCCCCCTCCTTTGATAACGCCCCTTTTCTGCAATGCATCCTCACTATCCCTCAGTACCCTCCCCTGATTATTCAATAATGAATTCGAAAACGAGCATCCTCTACTTTTGTTTTGAAATAATTTTTCTAAATTGCATCTGCTCTTTCGAATAATTATTCAGTCGTTTTTTCTAAATCATCCTCTACTTGTGTATTTATACAAACTTTTCTTAACTTCTCCCCACCCCCACCCCCCTCTGAACCTAATCACAAAATGCGACTGCTTCCCCCAATTCCCATCCTCAGTCATCTCACCTCTTTCCCCATCCCTATACACCACAGCATTCCAACTCCCCCCCCCCCCCCCCCATCCCTACACATCCTTCATAGCATCCTCCTCCCTAAAATTCTAGCACTTGTCCTACCAGCCCTAGAGGTAGAATCTGTTTTCTTCTTGCTATCAGCAGTAGAATTCGATTATAATCGTTTCTGAATTTCAATTTACTGTTCACCTATTTTTATTTTTGCATTTTAGGAGCATGGTCTACAGAAGCTCTGCGCTTCATTTACACTCAAAAAAATTCATTTAAACCCAAAAGAGAAAATGTTCAGCCATATGTTCAGCATACACCTGTTGTCTACCTGCTTTTTGTGTCCACATGTGGGGCCAGGGTTAGGGTAAAGGTTAGCGTTAGGGTTCGTGTTAACAGTTAGTAGCGGGACATGGCTGTCTGTCAGCTGGTCGGTCTGAATGTTAAAATCGCATGTGGACACAACAGCACATAGACAATGGAATGCAGCTATAGACAATGGTACGTAGCTTGCAATATCAGAGTTTTGAATCAATCTCCGTTCCTATCAACAGTTCAGTGGTGCAATGGGCTTCAGTGTCCACACACATTTCCAGTTTGGATAGCAAAGCAATTTTGGATCTAAGACATTTTTGAAGGAGTTGCATATGTTACATTTTTGTTTTACCAGTTGCATCCATTAAAACACCCAAATAAGCCATGTAAGGAGAGTATCATCCAGCCCTCTTTTTCTATATCCTCTGCTCTAAATATCCTTCCTAAACGCTCCTTTCCCTCCCTTGCCTCTCCTTCCAACCTGATGTCTCCTCCCAATAACTTCCCCCTTTATACACACACACACACACACACACAACACACACACACACACACACACAGTAAAAATTAAAAACTACTGTTTTGTGAATTCAGTTATTTTTTAGCACATATTTCTACTTCAGCCAAAGCTGTTAGATTGCCTATTTTCCAATGTTCTACTTTTAGGTCTGACCTTTGCTGCCCATCAACCGCACAGGTAATGGAACAGATTTACCCATTTTCCAATAATGGAACATTTGGTTTTCTTTAAAAAAAACCCGCCCAAAAAACCAACAACAACAGCCAGAAAGCATTGCCAGGTATATAAGCACGATAGGGCAGATTATTACAAAGGTATTTTCTTAATCATTTCATCGTTTTCAATTAGGGAAAAAAAACTAAAAACATTGCCAGTTCCACAAGACAGAGGATTTCGGTAACCAGTCATTAAATAGTTTTTTTAAATTATAAAAAAAAATTTCTTAAAAAGCATCACAAACAATGGTCACCGAGTCCTACAAACAATGGAGCATGTTAGGACAGCAGTGTTGTCTTTTAAAACATTTCCTTGCAAGAAATAAAGAAAGAAAAGCATTCATGATACAAACACAAACTCTGTCCAATCCTTAATTCAATGTCAGTTAGGTCAAGACCAGAAAACCTTCTCAAGCAACCATCGAATCTTTTTTTTAAAACAAAAAACAAAAACAAAGACACCAGTCTCATTCTAAAGAAAAATTACAAATTATTCAAAACCTCAAAAGAAGTTGTCAGGAACTAAATATTTTCTCAAGCAATCAATTGATATTCTGTAAAAAAAAATCTCAGTCCCACGAAAACACCGAGGGACATGATACAATGTATTGGATTGGGTTTTTTTTTAATCAGATTTCCCCCGCTAATTTCTGTGATTTTGCAATCCCTTTTCAGCAGTACTTTATACACGTACTCTCAAACATTTTCTTTCAAAGAACAATTTTCCAGTCAGGTATTCATCGGCTACTCTTCAGCACCTGGCTCTCTCCTTCCCTCAAATAAATACTTCTACAAATCTGAAGTCTTGAAACAAATCATCATATTGAAATTGCTACATTCATCTAAGTCACGTAGTACTTCATACATTTTTTCCCCCAGCAGCATGTAATAATTATGTTGCCGATATGTCCATGGTGGTTTGAGCATAAATGTGTAAACAGCACAGGGCAGTACTATTTCAGGTCTGCTTATCATCTTCCACTACCACAGGTAAGGTGAATCCACCTAGCATTACCCCTCTCACCACACGCACAAAAACTCAAGATGTTCTTCAAGTTCAAAGTTTGACCAAAACGACATACACAACCTTTCCACACACCAAGAAAAAAAAACATTCACTCTAAATCCGTTCACTTCGAATTCAAAATGAATAGCAGGCAGTATTGAAAGTGCCAGCCATACTGATTACTTCGTTTAAATTTTTTTAATACATATTGAAAAAGTAAACAAAAAATCTCAAGCTGTCATCTTTTCCTTCATTTCTACTCATCTGAAAACATTCTGCCCTTCATTTTGATTGTGATTGTGTTTTACTACTTTACCTCGTTTACGCACAGATTGTAAAGCTCCACTTTTTTTCTGTGGGTTTTTTTGTTTTTTTTTGGGGGGGGGGGTGGGGGGGGATTCATTTTTTCAGGAGGGGGGGGGGAGAGGGGGGACTTTTTATTAACGAGTTTTTTTGTTTTTCCTCTCGTTTTTTCTTTTATTACTTTTTTCTCGTTTTTTCTTTTGTACACAAACAAAAACCAAACAAAAACTTTTCCTCACTGGTGCCTGACATCTAGAGCAATATCTGCCCTAGTGTGAGATGCCTGTTGTCTAACAATGACGACAACTGATGACATTTCTCTGCAAACAGTTGCTGCTCTAGTGTGTATAATTTATGCATGACGTCTGCTACAGTGTGATTCCATTTGTCTGGGTTTATCATTGCACTAGTATTCATTCCTTTATGCATTCCGTAAGTGTCATACAGAACTGATGGCATCCTTCTCCTCTCTTTCTCCTCTGGTTGGGTCCCTTTTTTCCTTGGTGGCAGGATACTTTCTTGATGGGCTAGTGTTCCGCAGTGAGGAGATCTGAAAATTCAAAACATTTCAGGGCGTTGATATGTAAATCGAAGGTAAAGGGGTCCCACAACCTATAAGGTCGTAGGGGAGCGAGCCAAGGGCCAGCATATTGAGGGCGGCGCCCATCTCCTCTCCCTCGCTGCTTTACCTTCCCTGACCCTAAAGAGGCAGGTACCCATTTACAGCTGGGTGAACTGGGGGACTATACTGAAGCAAACGGTCACCCATCCAATTGGTAACCATGCTCGATGCTGCTTAACCTTGACTGGGGTAAAGCGAGTGCTCTGACCACTGAGCTGTCCCCGTCTAGATTTTGTAATTATCTCAATCTGTCGCCCACTTATCCCAGCATTTCATGACTGTAGCAGTGGAAAATCACAATGCCAGTTAGGCCATTTGATTGCAATGAGCTCAGATCAACATTTATTTATGAGCTTCATTCTTTATCTTCTAATCTCTCATTTCCAGCCCATCTTATTTTAAATGCCGACTTTTTTAGTTGTGGACATGATAAAATTACCAACTTTTAACAGAAATTCTATTTTCTCCAGTTTGTAAAAGACTGGCAAGGGGGTAACTTTCAATCTTTTTCCTCGGAGCTCAGACCAAGGAGCAAAACCAGTAGCCCACCCACCCCCCAAAAAACAACCCAACAACAAAATCAGAGAAAACGCCCAAACCAACCAAAACCAACCAAAATAAACCCAATCCCCCAACCCAACACAGGCCCTAAAAAGCTGTAGTCATAAAGACCCGAGACAGACCTTTACACATAAGACAGACAAAAAATAGAAAAAAAGCAAACACAGACATACACACAAGAATAAAAACAAGACAAAATGCAAACAGACGTATACAGAAGGATACAGAAAAACAAAACAACAGACATATACACCAGGTACAGACAAAAACAGAAAAAAAACAGACAATCACAAGTACAGATAAAAACAAAAACAAACACGACATAATCACAAGTACTGATAAAAACCAAAAAAAACAAAACAGACCACAGACAAAAACAGGAAAAAAAACCAAGCACAGACATTTTCACAAGTACAAATAAAAACAAACCAAAAACTTAAACACAACATATACACAAGTACACACAAAAATCAAGCGCGCGCACACACACCACACACACACACACACACACAACACACACACACACACACACACACACACACACACACGCACACACACACACACACACACACTGATCACAAATGGTTCTCACCTGCTCTGTGACATGTAGCCAGGCCTGACGAAAGACTGACACTGTGACTGTCAGGGTTGGTGTCAGCAGTCCACCGATGTCACTGGTCAGTGAAGATGCCGGGCATGCTGTGGTCCAGTGTTCTGCAGGCTGTGCTGGTCCAGTGTTCTGCAGGCTGTGCTGGTCCAGTGTTCTGCAGGCTGTGCTGGTCCAGTGTTCTGCAGGCTGGTCCAGTGTTCTGCAGGCTGGTCCAGTGTTCTGCAGGCTGGTCCAGTGTTCTCCAGGCTGGTCCAGTGTTCTCCAGGCTGGTCCAGTGTTCTCCAGGCTGGCCCCTCATCTTCAGGGTTTGGGAGCAGCACTGCCATGTCCAGGTTGGTCTATTCTTTGATGTCTGTTTAATTCTTTCTCCATGTCGTCATCTCTTCAGTGTCCCCTGCAGGACAGTCTTGGCAAGACAGTCGTGATATAGGATGTGACAAAAGTAAGCCAGCTTCCTCCTCTTTGCAGCAGGCAGGTGGGGTTCTCGGGGCCCAGCTTTCTGGATAGTGCTCCGGAATCTTGTGGCACCTGGTAACCAGACAATGTGTAAGTTAGAAACAAGGCAGGTCTGGGTATGAAAGCAAAGTTCTTAGCACTTGATTCCAGTGCGAAACAGTTACCGTAACTACTGACTCGAAAGTTTCCTGACCTAGTCGTTACAATTAATGTGATCTCAACACTGCCCTGGTTTAACTTTACACATCTTTGTTGAAGGCAAAGCCACTGCAAATTGATATACTTTTCATAGGAAGCTTTGAAAATAAAGTTCTGGACCATGAACCTATTCTGATTTTTTAAATTTGCAATCAATACAGTACTATATTTAGCACAATACTCCTACATATACAAAATCAAGCTTCATTAACATTTCGTTGTCAGGTTTTCATTGCCTTAGGCCTAGATCAATTGAATAAGTTCCTAATCTAGCACCCCTCACAAGGAGTTCATTGAGTTTTAGAGTTTACAGTCTATGAAAGATTATCCAGCAAACCCTTAGACAAGAATCCAAACACACCATGTGCATGTGTGCAAGTCACTAAATCAGTGTTTTTATGGCAGCTGAAATAGTGTGTGTGTGTGCGCACGTGTGTGTGTGTGTGTGTGTGTGTGTGTGTGTGTGTGTGTGTGTGTGCGTGCGTGTGTGTGTGCGCACTGTGGTTGTGTGTCGTGCGTGCGTGCGTGCGTGCGGTGCGTCGTGCGTGCGCGTGGTTGTGTGTGTGTGGTGTGAGTTGCGTGCGTGCGTGCGCAGTGGCGTGTGCGTGTGCGTGTGTGTGTGCGTGTGTGCGTGTATATATGTACTTACCAGTTAGGTCTTTGAGGACGGAAGAACAATTCTCAGACGTGACATCGTGGAGTTCTCAGCTGTTGGTGATGGGAGTGAAGTTGAAGGCTGCAGGCACCAGCAGTACAGGAGAAACAGCTGCCCTACAACTGCCTTGTGGTCAGCATGACCCCTTCACCCTAATGCTAGGAACGCCGCAGTCTAAGGAATCAAAATGAAGAACCAAGACAGTTTGCAAAACGCCTGAAGAATGAGGGAGTGACAGGGTCACTGGTCCTCCTCTAAGAAGCGAACTACTCAAGGCCTGAGCTACCTTCACTCCTATCACAGCAGCACCTGGATCACACTGACAAGCCACCTCCTGACCTTCTGACCACATCTAAAGCCCAATCCAATCTGGTTTACAGCCCTGCCGACCACAGAGGCATAGCAGGGATGAAACCTCGAATCTGTTCTTACTCGAGATCAAAGCTGTGCAACTATTGTACAAACAGGATTTAAAACCATCTCTACTGTCGTTCCTTGTCTCATCGCCAGGACCAACTGTAAGGGTCAACCCAGGACGGTCCCTAGATTGTAGGAGAACCACGAAAACGACACAAACGGATAAAGCCAAAACCAGATTCCTCCAAAGCAACTGTTTTCGAACTGACCAACTATGACTTCACTCGTATCAACCGAAAAATGCCGGTGCCTAACAGCCTGGGATTCCCCTTTTCTATCGTTGTTTCTGCCTGGATCCTTTTCTTCCTGTCGCCTCCTTGTCTACTGTCTGCCTTCTTGGTCCATTCTGCCTTTTCCCAGAAAGACTTGAAATATAAAATTCTCACCCACCCACAGGCTGGGCCCGACTTGTCAGGTGTTTAACGGCAGCACGGCGCATTTTCGTCCTATGACAAACGGTAGTTGCTGTCTCAGCATTCAACAGAAGAAGTCTCGACGCCCTGGCCAACTATGAAGGTCAACCCAGAACAGGCCCCACCTTGTGTGAGGGAGGGAGAACCACATCAACGACACATTTCTTGAAACCAGCCTTGTGGGAACTGACAAACTATGACATCTTTACGGGTATCTACCGGAAAATGCCTGCACTAAAATGCCTGGACCTAATATCCCGAACATCGCCACACTCCAGAAGCAGATGCTTGACGGTTATTCGCCATCACAAGGTCACACACTACGAGACCTTGGACCAAATGAACGCCTGATGAATGAGCCAGTCAGCGTTAACTATGGAAGGCAGGAACTATTCTACCCAGCATCGTCAGTGCTTTCAAAGATGATGTTCTTTCTGGAACACCAGGATCACTGTCACCAAGACTGCTCTTTTCCATCCCTTCCTACAGAGTTTTCTTATTTGTTTTAGGGGTCTTTGTACCTAAGGGGAAGGTTTAGGTTAGGGTTTTGTTGTTGCTTTTTTTGGGGGGGGAGGGGAGCCCTGTTTAGTTTATTCCTTTTTTTTTTTACTGTAGTTTTGGGGGATTTTTTGTGTTTTATTGTCCTGTTTAGGTTTAGTTTGCTTTTAATTTGTTGATTTTATTTCATTTTTAATCCCCATTTTCTAAATTCTAAAGACCCCCTTAAGTAGGTGTTTTTCTAACTTTACATGCTTTAAATTTCATTTTACTTTACGTCAGTTTAGGTTTTTGTCTGTGCAGTTTAGTTTAGTTGACTTCTTTTAGCTACTTAGTTACTTTAGTTGATCTAACACGGGATGTCAAAGCAGTCAGGAAGTTGGTGTCCAGTGATCTAAAGGCAACTGACTGGTCCTACACTACAGCCGTGAAGCTTTCCTCAAAGATGAAGAACCAACATCTGACCAGAATAGCGTAACACAAAGAGTGACATCACCGCTTCCTTCTGGAGCACGATACTGGTGTTTTCTCAGCTACTTTCTGAAGACATCCCCGAGGCAATGGCTGGTCTGCAGCTATGCGTCTCTACTTCATGTAGTCAAATTTACATTCAGCTGTAACTTTCCACTCGACTGATGCTTCTTGCCCCTAAAATGTTTCAATTGTGAAATACGCCATGAATTTCTCCACGGGTTTTTTTTGTTGCCATAATGAAATGTTCGTAACCATTTTCAAAATCCCGACTCCGCTCCCTAACCTAACTCGTCAAAGACTCAGCTCTTTTGCTCAACCCTGAAGCCTCTGGAAACCACCTTGAAAACCGATCACTGGGACTGTAGAATATCCTTACCCGAAAGACAAATGAACATACCTTTATATCTCAGAACTATTTGTAAGAGGTCATCCTAGGGACTGACTTGACACAGAGCTCTAGACCTGTTCAATACAGAGCCTACCGATTGGAAACAGCATTGAAAACACTAGGACTGTAGAATATCCTTACAGCAAGGACGAATGAATAAAGGTTTACATATCGTTACCCCAAATACAAATGAACATACATCGACATCTCAGAGCTATTAGTAAGATATCCAAAGGACTGGCTTGACACAGAACTCGAAGCCCATATTCAATACAGAAGCCAACAAACTGGAAAACTGAGCACTGGGACTGTACAATATCCTCACCCCAAAGACGAATGAACACACGTTTACATCTCAGAACTAGCAGTAAGAGACCACCCAAAAGACAGGATGAGACAGAAGCCTACTAACTGGAAACAGACCTGAAAACCGAGCACTGGGACTGTAGAATATCCTTACCCTAAAAACGAACATAGTTACATCTCATCACTATTAGAGGCCATCACAGGATAGGCTTGACACAGAGCTCTAACCCTATTCAAAACAGAAGCCTGCTAAACGATAGTTATGCTATCACAAGGCAGTCAGAGGCACTTTACCCCGGTACTGATAATGCACTTCATCTGACGTTCTCTGATCTGAAGGTTCACGGCTGCTGGCCAGAATCTGATAAACACATACACACAACTGGTCATAAACACTTTTTTTTAAAGTATTGTAAATTATTCCATAGGACCCAACCCCACAAGTTCTCCAATTCCTTAGCTACCCGCAATTAAAAATAAAAGTTCCCAACAACTGGGCCATTTTTTTAATGGACAGCATTTCTTCATATCATGGGGACGGGATAGCTCAGTTGTTGGATAAATCGAGGTTTGGTGTGCAACACGCACTCAGCGCAAGTAAAACACCCCACGGCAAAAAGTGTCCCTGGTAAAATTTTGTAAGAGAAAAAAAAATCACTCTGCTGGGGGAAAATATCAATGCACACAGGAAGCTTTAAAAAAAAAAAGGGTGGCGCTACTCTTGTGGCGACGTGCAGAAGAGAAGCCCGAATTTTCACACCGAGAAATGTGCTGTGAGAAAGTTAAAGACCTAACCCCACTTTAGAAGGTTTGACCATACCACCCCCCTTCCCCCCCCCCCCCAAAAAAAAAAATGAAAGAAAAAAAGGAGATAGAGGAGGACATGGCTACTACAGCCTTCATAGTTTACAAATTTATCACAAAAACGCCCTTTACTTTACACTCCTCCCCCAACCCCTCTTTTACCTTTTTCTGCTAAAAATGCTTCCACTCACTTCACTTTCCGAACACACCAAAACGCAGCAAAATTTCATTTATCTTCTTGCTACGATACGTTTTCCATGTCAGAATGATCCTGACTAACACATTGGCATTGACATCATAACTGATAAGAACAACGATAGAAATTTACCTTTGGTTTTTTGGCAGTGGACAATTTTGACATGGCAGTTGACAATGTCCAGTTGGCGCAGTTGTGTGGCAGGGGCAAGTCGTTTCAACCACCACCAGCCACGGGTTTGAACGAAGTGAAGGGCGCTGAGGACTGGCCTTACACAACCACAGGCCGCCTTCTGGGAGTGAGTACACTTCAGTTCTTTTTGCACGTGCTTCACTACACACACACACACACACACACACCAGCATTGACAGTGATTTGTTGTTGCTCTCTCTCTCTCTCTCTCTCTCTCTCTCTCTCTCTCTCTCTCTCTCTCCTCTCTCTCTCACACACACACACACACACACACACACACACACATACACAGACAGAAAGAACAAGTTTACCCCCCCCCCCACACACACACCACACACACGACACACACCAAAAAAAAAAAAGCAACAAGTTCACGTCTACTTGGTGAGAAAATGATGAAATATGACTGTGTACCCGTTGCTACATGAATCTTCTGAAACTGTACTGGTCACCCCTCCCTCACACACACACACACACACACACACACACACACACACACACACACACACATCCCACCATATACCCTGTATGTGAATCTGATGAAACCTCTGTATTCTATAATTTGACATGAGCCTGATGCAATGCTACTATAATTATGTTTTCGGTACTGTCGTACCGAATCTGATGAAATCATTGTAATAGCGTGTGTTTTATGAAACAATATGATTTGGTCTTTTCCTTTAACCCCTCTAGGCTGTCTCCTGCACACCCCCCCCCCCCCCCCTCCCATTGACCAATCCATCAAATGAAATCCTGTTGTTTATAGCCCCACCGACCACAGAGACCATATCAGCGCTGTTGTCACCTTGTAACACTTTACAACAGATTAGAACTGTGCAGATATATACAGGTAAAAACAGGGTATAACATCAACTCTGCCTTGTTCCTTGTCTCAACTGTAAGGGTCAACCCAGAATGGTCACCACGTTGTGGGAGAAACCACATCAACCCCACATAGGATGAGATAAATCCAAAACCAGATTCCTCAAAACAACCTTGTTCTTAATGACTAACTGTAACATCTTCACTCATATCAAACAGAAACGGCCTGATTCTGTCAGGAAGTTAAAAATGTTCCAGTGTAAAAAATAAAACGAGGAAAACAACAGAAGTCAATTGTTCCAGACCAAGTCTAACGTAGATCTAAACTATAGAATCTAAAATTTATTTCTAACCAAAAGGATCTAAAATATAATTATGTACTGTGGTGTATTCAGACACAAGTTTTGCTCTAGAAACCTTTCTGTTGTGGGAAAACAAGGAGAAAACAGCTTTCAAAGAACAAACGATAAAAGAAACCAGTGTGGGATTGAAAGTACTTCTGCCTTTCTGAATTTCAAGTTATAATAATAATAATAATAGTAATTTATGGAATTTATATAGCGCTGAATCTTGTAAAGCAACAAATCAAAGTTATCGTTCTTAGCAATTGGTAAGAAGTAAATGCCCTGTTGGCAAACAAAACAAAGTGCAAGATATTTAACCTTGTCATAAGGCCTCTGATTTGATGCCCTGTACCTCCTGGGTGGACAGGGGAGGACTTCAGTGTCACCCAGGCACTTGCCCACGACCGCGCTAAGTGGAGCCAGCTGGTCCACCGTTCGTCCACCATGCAGTGCCCCCACGACCCTGGCGGGTTACGGGACCAGTGAACAGTGAACAGTGAACCTCCTGGGTGTACAGCCCCCATGGTTTTTTAGAGGGCACAAAGCCTTTGGGGTACCTCCAGGGTGTGCAGCCACCCATGGTTTTAGGGTAGGTGTAACCAGCTACTGTACCTCCTGGGTGTACAGCCACCCATGGTTTTAGGGTAGGCATAACCCGCTACCATACCTTCTGTGTTGAGCGCTTTAATTTGTTGCTTTACAAGATTCAGCGCTATATAATTCCATACATTATTATTATTATTATTATTATTATTAAAGTTCAGCCACCCATGTTGTCTGGAGAGGAACTAAACCTCTCCCATGGGTTAACCTTCCTGGTATTTGGCCTTTTTTTCAATGGGCCATACGTTCTGGGTGTACAGCAACCCATGGTTTTTGAGAAGGTATAAACCCTTTGCCATACGTTCTGGGTGTCAGCTACCCAGGGTGTCTGGAAAGGAACTCAACCTCTCCCATGGGTCAAGCACTAGGCCAAAGTTCTTTCCCTATGTTGTAGTTGCATAGCAGCCTGTGAAACATGCTCAAACATAGCTCCCTCCTACCTCTGTGACTGTGTTCACCTATACACTCCTCCCATTCCCTCCCCTCTGCTGCAGATACCCTGTGCTTACAAATACCCAGATTCAACCAGTCCACAGTTGGCCCTTGCTCTTTCTCTGTTTCTGGTCCCATGATCTGGAATGACCTCCCTCTCTACCTTCGCCAAAAGCCTACTTATGACACTTTAAAATCCAGCCTCAAGACATATTTATTCCAAACCTAAGATTTTTCCCATCCCGTTTCATCTCAAATTTGTCCCTGCTTTCAACAGCCAAATCCCGACCACCCTGCCAAAGTGTATAACCTGTGTGTGTGTGTGTGTGTGTGTGTGTGTGTAATTTGAATTTGTGAACTCTGTTAATTGGTATTGGTTGTATGTGTATGGGTGTGTTGTATGCAAGCGCTTTGATTTGTTTTTGCAAGATATAGCGCTATATAAATTCCATTCATTATTATTATTATTATTATTTGAAGAGACTACTCACTTCCCTAGGTGTGCATCCTGGATGTTGAGTAACCTAAGCTGCCTACAGAGGAGTCTTCCTTATTGTGTAATGCAGGCTTGTAAGAAGGCACTGTGCTTTTCCTACAATAGATCTGGTACTCAAACATACACACATGCCCTGGAGTTATCAGTAAAGAAAAAAAGGGCTTGATACTTAACCCTGCTGTCGATGGGCCATACATCCTGGGTGTACAGCAACCCATGTTTTTTGAGAAGGTATATTACATTTACTTTACAGGGGGACGGATAGCCTGGTGGTTACAGTGATGTATTCATCATCTGCTGACCCGGGTTCCATTCTCCTTCGAGAGGATTTTTCCTCTGGAGTTAACTTCAGTGCCGACTTCACTACCCCCAAAAGTCTTTCTGATGATACTATAAACCGAAGTCCCTTGTGTAAACGCACACAGAACATCTTAAAACCAATTCCGCTTTTCGGAAGAGTAGGCCATTGTGTGCTGGTGGGAACGAATGACAAAATTTACAAAACTGCATACACATGGGGACTAGATGGGAAAAAAAGCACATGAGTGCTTATTCCATTATCTTCAAAATAAAAGAATAAAATGAAATAAATAAAATAAAGTAAATAAACAGTGCACTCTCCTGCCAGTACCTTTACCACTGTGCTGATTATTAATGATGATGATGATGATGATGATGATGATGATGAGGAGGAGGAGGAGGAGGAGGAGGAGGATGAACATTGATAGTGCAAGTATCACCAGAAAGATCTGCCCTAAGCACATCAATCTGTCTCATTCTAAAACTAACACCTCAGAAAATCCAGAGCAGTAGCCTATCACAAATCTATGTAAA
Source organism: Rapana venosa (assembly GCA_028751875.1). NCBI lineage: Eukaryota > Metazoa > Mollusca > Gastropoda > Neogastropoda > Muricidae > Rapana > Rapana venosa. The sequence goes on along the minus strand of CM054165.1, from coordinate 2,103,521 downwards.
GCATCACCTCCCCCGCCCCCTTTGAATGCAACATCACAGATGATCTATGCAATAGCACACCTTTGGTGTTGTGGATCTTCCATTCTCGTCCTCACCCCTTGAATGCACCTTGGTGGGACTCTGTAGAAGTATGTGAGTGTGCATATGGACTCTGCAGTACACATGTAATAAAGCAGAAGTGGAACAGATTGGCAAAACACAAGAAATGGTCAGTCCCACCTTCAAGTCCTTCTCACCTCCAAGAGAAAACAAATATGAAAGAGCAAGAGAGACAAGAGCAAACACACACACACACACACACATGAAAGACAGACAGACAGACAAAAAGTAAATACACAAATTGTTAGTCCCCCTCTCAATTCCCTCCCTTCCACCCCCATCCCACCCCCTTCACAAACACACACACACACACACACACACACGCACGCACACACCACACACCCCACACACACACACACACACACACACACACACACACACCACACACACACACACACACACACAATCAATTGCTCTTGATCGGTATTATAGATCTATGTGGCTGATTGTTTCTTTCATTTGTTTCTTTCTTTTTTTATTTATATTTTTCCTTAGCTTTTTTTTTTGGCTTGTGTATGTGTGTGCATGCGTGCGTGCGTGCATGCATGCGTTCGTGTGTGTGTGTGTGTGTGTGTGTGTGTGTGTGTGTGTGTGTTTTACAGATGCCTTGATGAAGCAAACACACAAATAAGTTATGTGTTCAATATCCCATCTGAAATAAGAGTTTTACTTTAATACAGAGAGGTGCAAGAAGTGAAACACAACCAAACGCATGCCTAAAAGAGAGAGAAGAGAGAGAGAGAGAGAGAGAGAGAGAGAGAGAGAGAGAGAGAGAGAGAGAGAGAGAGAGAGAGAGAGAGAGAGAGTATGCGTGTGTATGTGTGTGTGTGTTTAGGTGTGTGTGTGTTTAGGTGTGTGTGTATGATTTTTTTTGTACCTCTCAGAATTTATTCAAATTTCAGTAGACTGTTATTCTACACAGCATCAAAAAGTAGCAAACATCTGTATGGCTGTCTACCCCCACCCCCACCAACACACAGATCATGATGCCAGGCCTTGCATGTAGGCAGAGTACACCCATAGAATAGATAATTATTTCTCTGTCTCTGCCTCTCTGTCTGTCTGTCTGTCTCTCTGAAAAACACACACACACACATGTGCACACCCAGACACACACATTCACACATGCTGCACACAAACACACACATTAGTGCATGCACGTGCACATACACATGTACACACACTCACACACATATGTGCATGCACATAATTATGCATGCATGCACGAGCATGTGCACACACACATACACAGGGGGACAGGATAGCCTGATGGTTAAAGTGATCCATTTGTGATCTGCTGACCTGGGTTCAAATCTTGTTCAAGAGGATTTTTCCTCTGGAGTTAACATCAGTGCTGACTCCACTCTCCCCAAAAGTCCTTCCGATAAGATTATAAACTGAGGTCCTGTATGTGAACACATGCAGAACATCTTGCACACACATTAAAACCTGTTCTGCGTTTAGGAAGAGTATGCCATTGTGTGCCAGTGGGAATGGATGTCAAAATTTACAAAACAGCATACACATGGGGACTAGATGTAAAAAAAGCACATCAATGCTTATTCCATTATCCTCAAAATAAAAGAATAAATAAACAGAATAAATAAAATAAATAAACTTGATTTATTGCCTCAATCTTTAAAAAGTACTCTCAATTACAGAGCCACCACAGCTTAGCATGGAACACACATTCTCAGTTCAAGGACAGGTGTCCCAGCAACCAGGATGTAGGGAGCTTGACAAAACAGTGACCTCAGTCTAATGCCCTGATGAGCAGGACCTCCTTCAGAGTATGAGTGTGCACACACCCACGACGTACTGGGCCATTTTCAGCTTATTAAGTCACTGTTGTTTAAAACAGAAACAAACAATTTGTTGTGGCTGTGTAGGACAGAGGTTTAGTGAAGAAGTAAGGAAATTTCAGCACAGCAGCATTAGAAGTTCCTGAGGTATAGAGCAACATAAATATAGGAGTCTGGGTTTGAGCACACCCATGTGGCAAAGGTTAAACTTACACCAAGTTGCAGCAACCTTTTTAAAATGGAGTCTGAGTGAGGATTCTGGAAAAAAAGGACACCCCCCCCCCCCCCCCCACGTTTTCAATTGAAACAGGCAACCAATAATTTCACTTTTAGGAAATACTAGAAAATCTAAGAGACATTGACAAAGACAGCACAACCTTTCAAGATTTCTACTTCATCAGCTAACACAACTTGAACTGGGTTGAGGTAAATGTTGGAAGTAAGGATAAAGGTAAAGGTAAAGGAGTCCCATAACCTATAAGGTCGTAGGGGAGCGAGGCGTCAGAGACCTCACTTCTCTAGGGCCAGCATATTGAGGGCGGCGCCCATCTCCTCTCCCTCGCTGCTTTACCTTCCCTGACCCTAAAGAGGGCAGGTACCCATTTACAGCTGGGTGAACTGGGGGAACTGTACTGAAGCCAAGGCAGCACAAACGG
>CM054165.1:2093464-2095964 GCA_028751875.1 Rapana venosa | reverse complement strand
ATATTCTCTCCCTCAATGACTGTATAGGTTTAGATTTCTTCTTTGTTTTGTTTCTTGTTTTTATTGTGTGGATGTATGGGTATTTAATTTATTTCATTATCATGACATATAATTTGAAACGAATATAATCTAAAATGAGTGTTGATGGGATCGTATACTGTTTTGGGAATTATATATTGGATATTATCTCTGAAATACACACACACACTCTCTCTGTCTCTCTGTCTCTTTCTCACCTTTTATCGTCTCGCTTATCCTGATGAAGGATTCATATTTTATACTTTCATTACTTTATTGGACTTGCCTCTGTACATAAGTTTTAATGAGTGCCCTATTTCAGTATCTTATAGTTATGTGTAAAAGTATATGTACCATTTGACATTGTGTAGATGTTTATCTTTATGACTTATTAAGTTTGGTTGTTATTTTTCTTGGCTCTGTTGTTGTTCTTGTTGTTGTTGTTTGTCTGTTTTTTCTCTTTTTTATCTTCTTTCTATTGGTTTGGTTTTTCTTTCTCTTTTGTTTGTTTGTTTGTTTTGGTTAGGGTTTTTTTGGGGGGTGGGGGGTGGGTATTTTAGGGTTTTCTTTTATTTGCTTGCTTTTGGGGGGGGGGGGGGGGTGTGTTGTTTGGGGGGGGGGGGGGGGAGCTGTTTTGAAAAGGGTTATTTCCCCTTGTTTTTATTGTAAAACTGTATAAGTATTGGGTTATTATTATTAAGATGTATCCCTAACGGGCGGGGACTGGATGTAAAAAAGCACATATGTGCTTATTCATTATCCTCGAAATAAAAGAATTTGTCATTGTCATTGTCATTGTCTCTCTCTCTCTCTCTCTCTCTCTCTCTCTCTCTCTCTCTCTGCCCTTGCTTGTTTTGATTTTGTTAACAATGAACTTGTCTGAGTTTTCCCCCCTTAAAATGAAGTTGGGTTGTATTTTGTTGTTAATGCAGAATGGTATGGATTGTTAATTTGCAATGTTCTGTTGGACAATTTCATTACTTCTGTGGACTTTTGTATCAATTCTAATAATGTGTATATAGGATTGCGCATGCATGAATATGTGTGTGTGTATATGTGTGTGTATGTGTGTGTCAGTGAGTAGTAATGAGCGCCCATTCACAGTGTGTGCAGATGAGAGCGGAAAGAAAGCAGTTCTGTGTGTTTATTGTTGAAATAGCTGATGTTAGACTGGTCATTTTTCTTGATGCTTTGTGGCTTGCTGTCTTCGTACATCAAATAATGTTTATTTCCTGGTTTTGTCTGTACAAATGTACGGTTATGATATTTTGATAATTATGACATGTGTCTATTATCTTGTATGTGAGGAAATGTCTTGCGAATGGATATGTATCCAGGATGTGTGTGTGTGTGTGTGTGTGTGTGTGTGTGTGTGTGTGTATTATGTGTGTGTGAGTGTGTATGTGTGAGAGAGTGTGTGTGTGTGTGTGTGGTGTGCATGCGTGGCTATACGTGCGTAAGTGTGTGTGTATGTGTGTGTATGTGTGTGTGTGTGTGTGTGTGTGCACGCGCGCGCGCGCACGCTTGCATTTAGTCTGGACTTTTGGGGGGTTGTTGTTTGTTTAGGGGAGGGGTGTGTTGGGAAGGGGAGTGTTTTGTGGGTCTTTTTTTCTTGTTTAATTGGTTTTGTTTATTCATTTGATTTTTCGATTTCTTGATTTTTCACTAATTGAATGGGAGTTTGAGTGAAATATTTCATTGTTATTTGAAATGATCTTGTTTGTTAATTAATTGATTTATAATTATGTGTAACAAGTATGTGTACCATTTGACAATGTGTAGATGTTTATCTTTATGACTTATTAAGTTTGGTTGTGTTATTTTTCTTGGCTCTGTTGTTGTTCTTGTTCTTGTTGTTGTTGTCTGTCTGTTTTTCTCTCTTTTATCATCTTTGTTGGTTTGGTTTTTCCTTCTCTTTTGTTTGTTTGTTTGTTTGTTTGTTTTGGTTAAGGTTTTTTGGGGGGTGGGGGTGGGGGTGGGGTATTTTTATGGTTTTCTTTTATTTGCTTGCTTTGGGGGGGGGGGGGTTGTGGGTGGGGGGGGGGGGGGGGGGGAGCTGTTTGAAAAGGGTTATTTCCCCTTGTTTTTATTGTGAGACTGTATAAGTATTGGGTTATTATTATTAAGATGTATCCCTAACGGGCGGGGACTGGATGTAAAAAAGCACATGTGTGCTTATTCATTATCCTCGAAATAAAAGAATTTGTCATTGTCATTGTCTCTCTCTCTCTCTCTCTCTCCTCTCTCTCTCTCTCTCTCTCTCTCTCTCCCCCTCCATCCCTCCTTCCTGTCTTTAAAAACGAATAAAAACTATCCTTTCTTTGTTCCACAACACCACAGATGTGAACGAAACGGCCCACTACGCAGATGACGGCGACTCGATAAAAGTATCTCTCTTTCAAGCGCCTGTCGGGTCACCCACTGTCGACGTAGTGGTTTTATATAAAGCGGATCTCTCTCTCACACACACATATACACACAC
>CM054165.1:2058464-2088464 GCA_028751875.1 Rapana venosa | reverse complement strand
AAACAAATAATGGGTGGCGCTGCTCTTGTGGCGACGCGCTCTCCCCAGAGAGTGCAGCCCGAATTTCACGAAGAGAAATCTGCCGTGACTTAAAGTGGTATAGAATATAAAAAAGGGCCTGTGGTATGGATAGTAGTCATTATCATTTTTGTCAGTATCAGTGTTATTATCACTGTCATTATTATCATTATTATTATTATTACTATGGGGAATGGGGACGGGATAGCTCAGTGGTCAGAGCACTTGCTTTCCCCCAGCCAAGGTTAAGCAGCATCGAGCGTGGTTACCACTTGGATGGGTGACCGTTTGCGCGCCTTGGCTTCAGTACAGTTCCCCAGTTCACTCAACTGTAAATGGGTACCTGCCACTTTAGGGTCAGGGAAGGTAAAGCAGCGAGGGAGAGGAGGTGGGCGCCGCCATCAATATGCTGGCCCCTGGAGAAGTTGAGGTCTCTGATGCCTTACTCCCCTACGACCACATAGGTTATGGGGCACCTTTACATTGTTATTATGATTATTGTTTTTGGTGTTATTATTTTTTCATTATCATCATGACAGCCATTGTCATTGTCACTGTCGTTCTCGTTGCCATTATCATTGTTGTCCTCATTATTGTTGTCATCATCATCATTGTCATGATCATCGTCGTTATCCTTGTATTTGTCATCATCATCATCATCATCATCATCATCATCATCATCATCATCATCATCATTTGTTTTTGCTGTCATTGTCATCATTACTGCAATAATTGCCATTATCAGTCTCATTATTGTCATCGTCATTATCATTGGCTTTGTCAATGTCCATGACCACTGCCTCAGTGTCTTTTTCATTGTCATCGTCATTACTCATTATCCTTGACATTATTATTATTGCCATTATCTTCATCGAACGGGATTCGAACCTAGGTCAGCAGATCACAAGCTCAATGCACAATGTTCTAACCATCCTTCGTTCTCGTGATGATGATAATGATGATTATAATAATAATGATGATGATAATGATGATGATGATGATGATGATGGCATAAAAGAATTTGTTTTTGTCATTGTCACCTTCACCTATCCCGTAGTCCCATACACCGTGGAGGCACCACTGAAGATTTTGCTACCAGCTTCCTCCACTCCCCGCTGCTTTCCGTAGCAAATCGTTCCACTCAAGGGCAGTCCACTCTCTGATGTTGTCTTCCCATCGTTTTCTCTGTCTGCCTCTTCGTCTCCCTCCTTGTACTGTTCCCTGTAGGACAGTCTTGGCCAGTCCAGATGTTCGTGTGACGTGCCCGTACCACTTTAGTTTGCGTTTTTTCAATTAAGTCAGGAGCTCTTCCTATGGTCCGATGGCGTTTTTAATGCTGGTTTTCACTTCCTCGTTAGTGATGTGATCAATCAGGCTATATTCATTTATGTATGTATTATTTGTTTATTCTTTTATTTCGAGGATAATGGAATAAGCACTCATGTGCTTTTTTTTCATCCAGTCCCCGTGTGTATGCAGTTTTGTAAAATTTGTCATCCGTTCCCACCGGCACACAATGGCCAACTCTTCCGAAAAGCGGAACGGGTTTTAACGTGTGCGCAAGATGTTCTGCGTGCGTTCACACACGGGACCTCAGTTTATAGTCTCATCTGAAGGACTTTTGGGGATAGTGAAGTCGGCGGTACTGATGTTAACTCCAGAGGAAAAAATCTCTTGAACGAGATTCGAACCCGGGGTCAGCAGATCACGAGTACATCACTCTAACCACCAGGCCATCCCGTCCCTTGTATCAAGCGCTTTTGATTTCTTTTTGCAAGATATAGCGGTATATAAATTCCATTTATCATCATCATCATCATCATCATCATCATTATAATTATTATTATTATTATTATTACTATTATCAAATCCCGAACCATCATGGAACGGTCGTGACTGTTGCTTGAAAGAATAAACTACACAATGTCTAGAGCGACACGCGGCGCCAACCACAGTGGTGGTGGTGGTGGTGGTGCTGGTGGTGGTGGTGGGTGATGACTTGCTGGTGACCCACAATCGGGATCACTCCGCTGGGACAGTATAATACAATCTCCCCACCACCACCACCACCACCACCACAAACAAACAAACAACGAAGAACTAGGCGGAGTTGGTTGGTTTTTCAGGGCGGTGTCGGGGATGGAGTATGTGATTCACGTGGCCAGCCCCTTCCCTATCCAGACGCCCCGGCACGAGGAGGAGCTGATCCGGCCTGCCCGGGAAGGCACCCTCAACGTGCTGAGGGCCTGCGCCAAGGAAAGCCGCCTGAAGAGGGTGGTCCTCACCAGCTCCTGTGCCGCCATCGACTGTAGGTTGGTCGTGTGGGGTATGGGGGGGGGGGGGGGGGGTGGGAGGAGGGTTGAGGGAGGGGGGGGATTGAGGTGGGGGGATGGGTGGGCAAGGTTGGGGGGCTGGCGGGGAGAAGTTGGGGGTGTTAGGGTGGGATGGGGTGGAGGGGGGGGGGGTTGGGGAGGGTTGGGGGGGGTGGGGAAGGTTGTGGGGTTGATGGTGGAGGGTTGGGGGGGGGGGGGGAGGAGTTGGGGTGGGGGGAAGATTGGGGGTGGTGGTTGGGGGGGGGGTGGAGGGTTGGGGGGGGGAGGGGGGAGGAGTTGGTGGGGGGCTGGGGTGTTAGGGGATGGGGGGAGGGTTGGGGGTGGGAGGGGGGGAGGGTTGGGGTGGGGTGGTTTGGGGGCTTGTTGGGGGGGGGGGGGGGTGGAGTGGGGGGTAGGGGTATGGGATTGGGGTGGGTGAGGTGATGTGGGTGGGAAGATTGCGGGGGTGATGGCGTGGGGGTGGGTGGGAGGGTGTTGTGGGGGGGGGGGGGTGGTTGTTGGGGGGAGTGTGTTGTGGGTAGTGTGCGTGAATGTGGTGTGTGTGTGTGTGAATGTGTGGTGTGTGTGTGTGTGTGTGAAAGAGAGAGAGAGAGAGAGAGAGAGAGAGAGAGAGAGAGAGAGAGAGAGAGAGAGAGAGAGAGAGAGAATATCACTCCAAAACAATGAAAACCAGGTAAACCAATAATCAGCCCTCAAAACAGCGAAAACCAATCAACAGAAATCGCTGATTTGCAAACAGTATACATGCTGATGAAGATGATGATACCCAATGTACAATGCGCCCTTTTGGGGCTGGCCCCTGTTTTCACCTTCACTTTGACAATCATGTCACTAAGCTGTCCAAGTCTGGAGGGTGGGGATGGAGGAGAGGGAACAGCCTAGCGGTTAGACCCTTGAGCTGACCACCTGTCAGTCATGACTGAGGCCGTGGGGTCAAGTCTCTCGCTGGGGTCTCCATTGAAAGGAACCGCTTTGGAAACTCTTAAGGAGCTGTGGTATCTCGTGGACAAGTGAACGCAAAGTAAAGTCCGCTGATAACTGACCATCCGTATGTCAAGAGGCTGAGAAGAGGGTGGGAAGCAGGATTTTGCCGGGGGTGGGTGAGGTGGGGGTAGGGGGGTGGGGTAAGGGGGTGGGGGTGGTTGACAGTGTCAATTGTAAAGACCCTGTACTTGAACAAGGCTGGCGTTGTCACACTGTCAACACACATTCGTTTTGCAGCTGGGTATCAGTACATGAGAGAGAGAGAGACAGAGACAGAGACAGAGACAGACAGACAGGCAGACAGACAGACAGACAGACAGACAGACAGACAGACAGACAGAGAATGAATGAATGAATTAATTAATGAATGAATAATCTTTTAAATGAACAATCTTTATTGTTCAAAGGTCACTGATAAGCATTTGCAAACTGAGAGAGAGAGAGGGAGGGGAGAGAGAGAGAGAGAGAGAGAGAGAGAGAGAGAGAGAGAGAGAGAGAGAGAGAGAGAGAGAGAAGGCATCCTTGCACTGTGATGTAGAGCTGTGTGTGTCTCTGTGTTTGCAGTTACAGACTGTGTCACTGATGTATGCTTATAGGTAAGGTAGGAACGATCATAGGACTATATGTCTTCAGATCTACACACACACACACACACACCACACCACACACACACACACGTACATGTACGGCAGTTTGTAAGGCCAGAAAGGCTTTGGTTAAAGGGCAGGGCGAGAGAGAGGTACAGTTTTCAAGTAGGAAAAAACAACAATCAATGAAACAAAACAAAACAAAAGTAAGCAAACAAACAAAAACACAGCACACTCCCCCTCCACACCCCTCCCCTCCAAACCCCCACAGCTGTCGGTCAGTTTCCCCCACTTTTAACCACCCTCAGCTGCTGTCCATCCCATCCCAGCTGATGCTAATGAGGCTGCACACCGATATTAAGTTGGGGGTCACGTAGTATCTTGTATAGAGTGCGAGTGGACAAAAATGTTGGTGATTTTCACAGATTTTTTTAAGCATGAAAAAAAGGACTGTGCACTTGTTTTTTGGATTGAGGACATACCAGGTAGTCACGAGAAAGTTGGAAATAATCATCAAATGAGGATTGCTTGTGTTCCTACAGCGATGACCCCGCGCATGCATATTGCGGTAAGGAAGCTAGCAGGCGACAAAGGACTGAGGGGGTACAGTGTTTGCTGAAAAATTAAACATTTTCAAACCTACCAAATTTGTTCATAATCACATGAGTTTTGAGTCAGAGGCTAGTCTTTCACAAAAAGTGGTTTTTATTTCTGTGGATGCCATAGTACGTGCGGTATGAATATAAGAGTCACATAGAAAAACAGAAGGAAAAGAGTGATTTTTAATACCGGTGTGCAGCCTTATTATAGCAGGAAGTGACCACACTTGGACTTGGTTAAAGGAAGGGGAGCGCTAACTGTATAGCCCTGAACCCTGGGCCCTTGACTGAGTTATGCTGGATTTGCGCGCCATGCCGATCCCCCCCCCCCCCAACCCCCTCCCCCCCCCCCTGCCCCCACCTCATTCAAGGTTGTACAGTAGTGGATGGATCGGTGGTCTAGAGGTAACGCACCTGTCTAGAAAGCGAAAAGTCCGGGTTTAAAGAGTGTGGGGTGGTTTGATCTCCTCGTTTGGGCCAGAAACTTGTCCCCCATCCACTAGACCGTGAGTGGTGGTCTGGGTGCTAGTGTTTCGGATGAGACGATAAACCGAGATCCCGTGTGTTGCACATTTTTAGCGCACGTAAAAGAATCCCAAAACGAGTTGTTCCCCTGGCAAAATTATGTAGAAAAAAAAAGCCACTCTGATAGGGAAACAAGTACAGTTAAAGCCTGGAGAAGAAAAAAAAACCGGGTGGCGCTGCTCGTGTGGCGACGTGCTCTTCCTGGGGAGAGCAGCCTGAATTTCACGCAGAGAAATCTGGTGTGACTTAAAGTGGAATGCAATATAATACAGTAAAATACAATACAACATAAGACATCATTGGCACATCCTTGGGCTCTGCGAAGTCAGGTGGAAAAACATGGGAGAAACAACGACCCAGGAAGACCACAAATTATACTACAGTGGAAAACAGGATAAACATGAACACGGTGTGGGGTTTCTCGTTCACAAAGACACCGTGAACACCGTCATGAGCTGTCAGCCCGTGTCCAGCAGACTTATCACCATCCGCCTGAGAGCAACCCCCTTTAACATAACTATAGTACAGGCATACGCCCCTACATCAGACTGCACAGATGAAGCCGTAGAAGAATTTTATGACCAGCTACAAGAGGTTCTGAATCAAACACCCAAGAAAGACATCCTCGTTGTGCAAGGCGACTGGAACGCCAAGGTAGGAGAAGATGCATGGAAAGACTGGGAGGGCGTTTGTGGGCCACATTGTAATAACCAATCAAATGAAAGAGGCTTGAGACTCCTGGAGTTTGCCAGTAACAACCACCTCCAGCTAGTGAATACACTTGGCCCACACAAGAAATCCAGAAAATGGACATGGCATAGCCCAAATGGAGAACACCACAACCAAATAGATTACATCATGGTGAAAAGACGGTTTCAGTCTAGCGTTAATATCGCACAGACACGAAGTTTTCCAGGAGCAGACATAGGGAGTGATCATGATCTTGTGATGATGACTTTCCGACTACGTCTAAAGAAAATCCACAAGCGGAACAACATCAGGATCAAATTTGACCTCGAGAAGCTGAAGGACCCAGAGGTATTAGAAATTTTTCAAGCAAGGATAGGTGGAAAGTTTGCAGCACTCACTGTGTTAGACTCAGACATAGATACACTGACGAATAGTTTCAATACAGCAGTGACTGAAACAGCAAACGAGCTTCTTGGCAAACACCGACCAGTCAAAAAACCATGGGTCACACCTAACATCCTACAACTATGCGACCAGCGTAGAGAGTTGAAGAAAAAGAAAAATGAAACAAAAGAAAGAGCAGAACAATATAGGGCAGTCAACAAAAGGATCAGGAAGTCCATGACGGAGGCAAAAGAGAAATGGATCGGTGAACAGTGCCAAGACATTGAAGAGAACATCAAGAAAAACAATAGCAAGAAAGCATATCAGCTGGTGAAAGACCTGACTAGCACGAAACAGAGAAAAGGTTTAACAATCCAAGACAAAAATGGGAAGTGTCTCACTGACGACCAGGATATTCTGAACAGATGGACAGAATACTGCTCCGACCTGTATAACTATAGAACCGCAGGAGATCCAGAAGTCCTTAATGTACCCGAAAGCAAAGACACAGACAGTCACCCTACCCTCCGAGAAGAAGTGGAAACAGCAGTCAGATCGCTGAAAAAGGGGAAGTCAGCAGGGGCTGACAACATTCCAGCTGAGTTGGTCCAAGCTGGAGGGGAAGCCATGATCAGCGCCCTACTAAGAATCTGCAACAAGATCTGGCAGACAGGAAAATGGCCAACACCATGGACGCAGTCACTCATCATCACCCTCCCCAAGAAAGGAAATCTACAACAATGCCATAATTACCACACAATCAGCCTCATATGTCACCCAAGCAAGGTCATGCTGCAGATAATATTGAATAGACTGAAGCCACAAGCAGAGACCATCATTGCTGAGGAACAAGCAGGTTTCAGAGCAGGGCGCAGCACAACAGAACAGATATTCAACCTCAGAATACTATGTGAGCGGTACCTTTCAACATCAACAAGACCTATCCCACGTATTTATCGATTTTAAGAAGGCATTTGACAGGGTGTGGCATGCAGCTTTGTGGGCAACCATGAACTTGTACAGCATCAATGCAAACCTGATCAGAGTCATCAAACAGCTGTACAGCGAGGCCACCAGTGCAGTGTACTACAACAACAACATTGGAGAATGGTTTCGAACAACAGTCGGAGTAAGGCAGGGCTGTCTACTCTCACCCACTCTTTTAAAACATTTCCTTGAGAGAATCATGGCTGATGCACTGGAACACCCATGAAGGATCAGTCAGCATTGGTGGCAGAACGATCACAAACCTCCGCTTCGCAGATGACATTGATGGAATAGCAGGATCAGAAAAAGAGCTTGCCAGCCTAACAGAACACTTGGATAAGGCCTCCAAAACATACGGCATGGAAATCAGTGCAGAGAAGACCAAACTGATGACTAATAACACCAACGGCATTAGCACTGATATCAGGGTTAATGACCAGAAGCTGGAAACAGTTTCAAAGCTTCAAGTACCTGGGAGCCATTGTATCCGACAGGGATCCAAGCCAGAAGTAGTATGCAGGACTGCACAGACAATAACAGCTTTGTCAAAACTAAAACACCATCTGGAGAGATAAGAATATCTCACTTATCTCCAAGATCAGACTAATGCGCTCCCTTGTCATATCCATATTTCTATATGCCTGTGAATCATGGACCCTGACTGCAGATTTGGAGAGAAAGTACAGGCGGTGGAGATGAGATGCTTTCGGAGACTCCTTGGCATCTCCTACAAAGACCACATAAGCAACGAAAGCGTGCATAACAGAATCCAGCAAACCATTGGACCCTATGAGAACCTTCTAACGATCGTGAAAAAGCGTAAACTTAAGTGGTATGGGCATGTCACAAGATCCCAAGGAATTACAAAGACAGTTTTGCAAGGCACTGTCCAAGGAGGAAGAAGAAGAGGCAGACCAAGGAAGAGCTGGGAGGATAACATCAGTGAATGGACAGGCCTAGAACTCAACAAAACCCTGAGAAAGGCAGAACAGAGAGAAGAATGGAGGGAACTGGTTGCTGAGTCTTTGAGGGTGCCCCCACGGTCGTCAGACTACGGGACAGATAGATAGATAATACGATAGGCATGCTCAGACTCGTAAGACTGGAGTTGTGCTCTAGGTGTTTCTACTCCAGAGCACAAAGCCTGGGTAAGTCAGTATGGAGGGCAAGCTGTTACCCATGCAGCAGACCCCCCCACCCCTCCATTCGCTGGAATGGTCCATTGGAAAGGCAATCGCCGATACACATGGTTCCTGTGCTGTCGCAGGAGTTGCTGCCAGAACGATGCTGTATACAGCTCTGAAGATTCGACGGTGTCTGAACACGACACCTGTGTGCATGCTGGGGTTTTACTTTGTCATCCACTCCCGCAACACAATACAACACAACACAATACACTGCAATACACTACAACACAACACAATACACTGCAATACACTACAACACAACACAATACACTGCAATACACTACACACAACACAATACACTGCAATACACCACAACACAACACAATACACTGCAATACACTACAACACAACACAATACACTGCGATACACCACAACACAACACAATACACTGCAATACACTACAACACAACACAATACACTGCAATACACTACAACACAACACAGTACACTGCAATACACTACAACACAACACAATACACTGCGATACACTACAACACAACACAATACACTGCAATACACTACAACACAATACACTGCAATACACTACAACACAACACAATACACTGCAATACACTACAACACAACACAATACACTGCGATACACTACAACACAACACAATACACTGCAATACACTACAACACAACACAATACACTGCAATACACTACAACACAACACAATACACTGCAATACACTACAACACAACACAATACACTGCAATACACTACAACACAACACAATACACTGCGATACACTACAACACAACACAATACACTGCAATACACTACAACACAACACAATACACTGCAATACACTACAACACAACACAATACACTGCGATACACTACAACACAACACAATACACTGCGATACACTACAACACAACACAATACACTGCGATACACTACAACACAACACAATACAACACAGTACAATGCAATACACTACAACACAATACAACACAGTACAATGCAATACACTACAACACAGTACAATGCAATACACTACAACACAACACAGTACAATGCAATACACTACAACACAGTACAATGCAATACACTACAACACAACACAGTACAATGCAATACACTACAACACAGTACAATGCAATACACTACAACACAGTACAATGCAATACACTACAACACAACACAGTACAATGCAATACACTACAACACAGTACAATGCAATACACTACAACACAGTACAATGCAATACACTACAACACAACACAGTACAATGCAATACACTACAACACAGTACAATGCAATACACTACAACACAGTACAATGCAATACACTACAACACAACACAGTACAATGCAATACACTACAACACAATACAACACAGTACAATGCAATACACTACAACACAACACAATACAACACAGTACAATGCAATACACTACAACACAACACAATACAACACAGTACAATGCAATACACTACAACACAACACAGTACAATGCAATACACTACAACACAGTACAATGCAATACACTACAACACAACACAATACAACACAGTACAATGCAATACACTACAACACAACACAGTACAATGCAATACACTACACTACAACACAGTACAATGCAATACACTACAACACAACACAATACAACACAGTACAATGCAATACACTACAACACAGTACAATGCAATACACTACAACACAACACAGTACAATGCAATACACTACAACACAACACAATACAACACAGTACAATGCAATACACTACAACACAGTACAATGCAATACACTACACTACAACACAATACAACACAGTACAATGCAATACACTACAACACAGTACAATGCAATACACTACAACATAACACAATACAACACAGTACAATGCAATACACTACACTACAACACAATACAACACAACACAGTACACTACACTATAACACACTACAACACAGTACAACACAGCACACTACACTACACTACACTACAACACAGTCAGCGACACGGAGAGCAGCAGCTGGTCTTCACTTTGCTTTGACCCCGTGTGTGGGCAGGGACAAACCAGTCGCACGACAAACCCCGCGACGAGAGCTACTGGAGTGACCCCGCCAAACAGGACGCCTACTCCAAGAGCAAGACCCTGGCCGAGAAAGAAGCCTGGAGCTTCGTCAGTATATTAGAAGGTAGGCTAACCCTCACGCTGCCGTGAAACCCCTGACAAGTCAGGCCCAGCGCATCCGACTTCGGGCGTATAATAAGAGAGAAATGTTGTCACCCTGCCGCTGACCTATCGAGGTCATGTTGAGTGTTGAGTAATTGGTAGCTTTGAACTAGAACGAGGGGGGGGGGGGGGGGGGGGGGGGCTGTCAGTGAAAATAGCATCCCCACCTTCTGGAACGTCTGCGTCAGACATTTCCTCTTTTCTGTCACTCTCTTTGTTTCCGCCTTGTTCCTTTTCTTCCTGTCACCTCCATCTTGTCTATTTTCTGCCTTCTTGGTTCATTCTCCTGCCTTTGTTTTGCCCTAGAAAGACTTGAAAGATAACAATATTATCGTATGCCGACGGTGGCTGTGCTGGGCCAGACTTGTCAGGTGCTTAACAGCAGCGTGACGCATTTTCGCTCATACAGTTGCTGTCTGAGCGTTTGACTACGAAGAAGAAGAACTAAAAGGTATCAGCAAGTTGCCAAGGGAGGTAATGGGGTTGTTGAGTAAATTGTAGCTGCGAACTAAAAGTTATCATACAAGTCTCCTCAAAATCGGACTGGGGCTACCCTTCATGGTGGGCAAAAACGATCCCATAATTATTGTGCGAAATTTCATCATTGTTGAACCTGGGAGCTCTATCTGAGGAACAAAATAGGTGCCAAGGGAGTGACCCTTGTTGATGAGTAAATGTTCGCAGCTGTGAAGGGAAAGTTATCATACAATTTTTCTTGAAGTTGGAATGTGGCTACCTTCATGCTGGGCACAAACGGTCACATCATTATGTAAAATCTCATTGGTGAACCTCGGAGCTCAAGCCCAGGACCCCCCCCCCCCCTCCCCCTAATAAAACCTTTGCCAAGGGAGGTAATGTTGTTGAGTAAAAAATGGTAGCTTTGGTTACACTCCTGTTTTAGCTTGCGGGTCATGTAGTATCTTCTATTGAGTGCGAGTCTGAAAAAAATGTTGGTGATTTTCACAGATTTTTTTTTTAAAGTATGAACAAATTAACTGTGTACTTGTTTTGGGGATTGAGGACATAGAGCAATACCAGGTAGTCCCGAGAAAGTTGGAAATCATCATCAAATGAGGATTGCTTGTGTTCCTACAGCGTTGACCCGCGCATGCATATTGCGGTAGGGAAGCTAGCAAACGACAAAGGACTGTCTTTGCTGAAAAATTTTTAAAGTGTAAAAACCTACCAAATTTGTGCAAAGTCACATGAGTTTTGAGTCAGAGGCTAGTCTTTCGCAAAAAGTGGGTTTTCTTTTTCATTTCTGTGGATGCCTTAGTACGTGTGGTACAGCTATAGGAGTGCTATAGAAAAACAGAAGGAAAAGTGCGAATTTTTATTTGCGGTGTGCAGCCGGGGGGAGGAAAAGTAGTATCAGGTAAGCTAGAGTTATTGTTCTTGATTTAATGGCAAAGGTCACAGGGATTGTTTTGTGGTTATGTGTTGTTTCAGAGGATGAACAGTTTGAGTTAGTTGTGATCAACCCATCACTGCTTCTGGGTCCCCCGCTACAAGGGTCCACCTGTACCAGCGTGGAGGTATGTCGGGGGACACTGACAATGACAAATACTAGCGTGGAGGTATGTCTGGGGGACACTGACAATGACAAATACTAGCGTGGAGGTATGTCTGGGGACACTGACAATGACAAATACCAGTGTGGAGGTATGTAAGGGAACACTGACAATGACAAATACCAGCGTGGAGGTATGTCTGGGGGACACTGACAATGACAAATACTAGCGTGGAGGTATGTCTGGGGACACTGACAATGACAAATACCAGTGTGGAGGTATGTAAGGGAACACTGACAATGACAAATACTAGCGTGGAGGTATGTAAGGGGACACTGACAATGACAAATACTAGCGTGGAGGTATGTAAGGGGACACTGACAATGACAAATACTAGCGTGGAGGCATGTCTGGGGACACTGACAATGACAAATACTAGTGTGGAGGTATGTCTGGGGACACTGACAATGACAAATACTAGTGTGGAGGTATGTCTGGGGACACTGACAATGACTAGTGTGGAGGTATGTCTGGGGACACTGACAAATACTAGTGTGGAGGTATGTCTGGGGACACTGACAATGACAAATACCAGTGTGGAGGTATGTCTGGGGACACTGACAATGACAAATACCAGCGTGGAGGTATGTCTGGGGACACTGACAATGACAAATACTAGTGTGGAGGTATGTCTGGGGACACTGACAATGACAAATACCAGCGTGGAGGTATGTCTGGGGACACTGACAATGACAAATACTAGTGTGGAGGTATGTCTGGGGACACTGACAATGACAAATACTAGTGTGGAGGTATGTCTGGGGGGGGACACTGACAATGACAAATACTAGCGTGGAGGTATGTCTGGGGACACTGACAATGACAAATAATAGTGTGGAGGCATGTCTGGGGACACTGACAATGACAAATACTAGCGTGGAGGTATGTCTGGGGGGGACACTGACAATGACAAATACTAGTGTGGAGGTATGTCTGGGGACACTGACAATGACAAATACCAGTGTGGAGGTATGTCTGGGGACACTGACAATGACAAATACCAGCGTGGAGGTATGTCTGGGGACACTGACAATGACAAATACTAGTGTGGAGGTATGTCTAGGGACAATGACAAATACTAGCGTGGAGGCATGTCTGGGGACACTGACAAATACTAGTGTGGAGGTATGTCTGGGGACAATGACAATGACAAATTCTTTTATTTCGAGGATAATCAATAAGCACCCATGTGCTTTTTTACATCCAGTCCCCGCCCTTAGGGATACATTATATGATAATAAAATAAACCCAATAACCATACACTTATACAGTAAAAGAAAAACACACACACACACAAAAACGCCAAAAAGAGAGAGAAAAACCCCACCGGCAAATAATAAAATAAAGCAAAACAAAATAATAACCCTAAAAAACAACAACAACAACACAACAATAACAAAAACCAAATTGCAAAGAAACCAAGCGCAAAATAAAAGCAACAACAACAATGGGGTGGGAGAGAGAGAGAGAGAGAGAGAGGATGAGAGGAGAGAGAGAGAGAGAGAGAGTGAGAGAGAGTAATCTTTATTTTTCAAGGGTTACAGATAAGCATTCACATACTTTTTTTCATACGGCCCTTGCCCTGATTAGGGACTATCAAAGCAAGAAAAAACCCTACCTCAACACCCCCTCCCCCCAAAAAAACACCCAAACAGGACCCCTCCATACACACACACGCGCGCGCGCCACACACACACACACACACACACCACACACACACACACACACACACACACACACACACACACACACACACCACGCAAACCACCACCACCAACAAAAGTTCAACCTATGATTTAATCAAAGGAGATAGATACATCTTCAACAAACGTAATCTACAAGTGTCTAAAACATTAATGTCAAAACAGATCAATTGATTATGATCATTTCAACAAGAGACAGATATGTATTCACATAGTCCTCGACCTACCCGAACACAGATAACGATAACGACGAAATGTTCTTTTCTGAGGGTAAAAGAATAAGTACAAGACTTTTTTACATGCAGCCCTCGGAAAGAAAGAAAGTAAACAGACAAAATATAAGCAAAGTGAATCATAATAATCACAATAAACATCACCGCTATAATCGTCGTTGTCATCACCACTATCATCATCACAATCATCACCATCACAGAGAAAGAGAGAGAAAGAGAGAGAGAGAGAGAGAGAGAGAGAGAGAGAGAGAGAGAGAGAGAGAGAGGAGAGAGAGAGAGAGTTGTGTGTGTTGGAGGTGGGGGGGGGGGAGAGTAGGGGGTACATGTGTAGAGTGCATAATGGTCCAATCTTCTGTGTACACACACACTCACTCACTCACTCACTCTCTCTCTCTCTCTCTCTCTCTCTCTCTCTCTCTCTCTCTCTCTCTCTCTCTCTCTCTCTCTCTTTAGATAGATGGCTTGATGAAAAAAAGCAAATGCACTGCTTATTCAATACACCATCTGAAAATAAAGTTTGACTTTCACACACACACACACACAGAAGTATAATGCGTGTTTGTGTGTGTGTGTGGATGAAGGTTTTACTTTTTCGTTTTATCCACCCCATCCCACCCCAGTGTATGTTCGTGGTGTATGTGTAGATCGTACAGAAGATGTTAAACCGCGAGGTGCCCATGCTGCCTCACACCAACTTCCCCATCGTTGATGTCAGGGACGCTGCCCTCGCCCATGTCAGAGCCATGACACTGCCCTCAGAGGCAGGTGAGTCGTCTGCTTCATAAGACAGAGCAAGTCAAGTCAAGCCAAGTCAAGTCAAGTCAAAGACACTTTAAGCATCCCATGAAGGGCAATTACAGTACTGATAGGCAGATTGATACGTATCGTCATCTCAAAAAGACATAAGAAAGCTATTTTATTTCTTAGTGGTGTAAACATTATAGGGTAACTTCAAATAAAAAATATCACAAACACGCACGCACGCACGCACGCACGCACGCACACTCATGGAGGACAGTCTGTCTCTGACAGTTATGGGGATTGTTTGGGGCTTTTGTTGTTGTTTTGTTGTTGTTGAGAATATTTGTGGAAACACTAAGAATGTTGACTCTGTGGAGTCAGACAGAAGTTGACATTGTACAAGGCAACACTGTGATGCGCTATTGGTGAACCTACATGGCAGTGCAAGGGTGGGTAAAGTCATAGGTCGCTGGTTCGAATCTTGTAAAAATTCACTCTGATAGCGAAGCGAATACAGTTGCAGACAGGAAAACAGAAAAAAAGGGTGGCACTGCTCTTGTGGCGACGCGGAGAGCAGCCCGAATTTCATGAGGAGAAATCTGCCGTGACGTCAAGGGGTATAAAATACAATATACACTACACTGCAGTACACTACACTGCACTGCACTACATTGCAGTACACTACACTGCACTGCAGTACACTACAGTACACTACACTGCAGTATACTACACTACACTGCAGTTCACTACACTGCACCACAGTACACTACACCGCAGTACACTACACTGCAGAACACTACACTGCAGTACACTACACTACACTGCAGTACACTACACTGCAATGCAGTACAGTGCAATAAAAAGAACTTGCAGTAGCTACTTTTAGGGTGATGGATTTTGTTGTTTTTAGTTTTGTTACTGACCTGTTACAAATGGGCAGGATATGATGTGATGATGATGATAATGATGATGATGAAAAGCAAAGGGAGAAAACTGGGCAGGCTGAGTGAGTGAGTGAGTAAGAGTGTGTGTGTGTGTGTGAATGAACGAGTGAGAGTGAGTGAATGAGAGAGGTAAGGGTAACGCTGTTGTTGGTGTTGTGACATCAGTTGCAGGGAAACGACACATCGTCAGCACAGGCTGCCTGTGGTTCAACCAGATGGCTGCTCTGCTCAAAGCTGTCTTCGGTCCACAAGGTATAATCATATCAGGGTGAATTTCAGTCCTACTCTTCTTCTTCTTCTCTCGTTCGCTTTTTACACCGTCAGATGTGTTTGCAAGAAATAATGTCCAGTCCTTTCCAGCTCCTCTCGTGGGCCGTACAGCTTGGTTTGCAGGGTTATCTCCGTCAGCCACACCATCTTCCTCAGGTCGCTGTATAGCGTGCGCCTCTGAAGGATGTGCTCGCCAGTCTGGTTTTCTTTGCCACGGGCACACAAGGGAGAAGGAAGGAGTTTCAGCTCTGTGGACATGTGGGGATTTAGCCTGTTGTGCCCTGTGCGGAGTCTGAGAATGATGACTTTGTTCTTCTCTACTTCCTACTCACTCACTCCTCCACACTACCAAATAGTTGTCTGGTAAAGTCGTGGTTGGGAGGGGGGGGGGGGGGTATTTATTTACTGATTCCTTTTTTCCTCCAGCTTAGTCTTACCGAGTTTGCTGTGGGCTGATTTGGAAGACTGGAAGTTGAGTTCATCGTTTTATCATACTGCTGAGGTTTTTTGTTTGTTTGTTGGGGAGTGTGTCTTGGCTAGAGCTCCAAGGTTCACTACTGGTGAGGTTGTGTGTGTGTGTGACCGTGTTTACCCGCCATGAAGGTAGCCGCATTCCGACTTTGGGAAGATGTCTAAACGCGACACCTGTGTGCTTGTGTTTTTTCTTTATTTTTAATGTCATCCGTTCCTGCTGGTATTCAAAGACCTCCTCTTCCCAAAAGGTGGAACTGGTTTTTCATGTGTGCACAAGATGTTCTGCATGCATTTGCCCACAGGACCTCGATTTACAGTCTCATCCTAAGGACTGCTGGGGGAGTGGAGTCGGTACTTATGTTATCTCCAGGGTAATATTCTCTAAAACGGGCATCTCCATGATGACTTGATCCCAGACCGCCAGATCACAGGCTCAGAGCTCTAACCACTAGGCTCTCCTGCCCCTGTCGTTATTCATTGGGCCTGCCTGTGTTGTTGTATCTTGGTAATCTGATCTGGGTTGAAGTAAAGCTCTATACAAAATCAATGTCCACTTGACAACACATCGATTCCATGTATGCAGATTTGACCAACCCTGCAGGTGTCTGCATCTCTCTGGCCTGGACGATACCCCGATAATCACGCTGCTGATGGAAGTGTAGAGTTCAGCTAGCCCTGGTCAGTCGTCTCAAAACGGGAAACAGAACTGGACTACCATATTATGCGTAGAGCTTTAACTCGTGACCTCTTTCTGTTTTTTCGTTTCATGGCGAGGGGTCCCAGGTTCATTAATGGCAAGATGTTTGCATATGCGGTAGTTTTTGCCCACCATTACGGTAGCTGCATTCCGTCTTGGGGATGAAGTTTGAACACATCAATGTACACAGTTTTGTTTGGTTTTTGTTTTTTTTGGGAGGGGGGGGGGGGTGGTCGTCCGTTCTTACCATTCATGAATGGCCAACTCTTCCAAAAGGTGGAACAGGTCTTAACATGTGTGCAAGATGTCCTGCAGGCGATTTTACACGGCCTCGTTTTATAAACCTGCCAGTCTTGCTACTATCAATTACGGCGCATAAGTGCAATTCGCAAGTATCTGTCTACTGACGCAACATCCAAACTTGTCACATCTCTCATTCTTTTTCGTCTGGACTACTGTAATTGTCTCTTGGCTGGTTTGCCGGCACCATCCATCCACTCCCTTCAACGCATACAAAACTCCGCAGCTCGACTAGTCCTTAGAAAGAAAAAATCTGAACACATCACTCCTCTTTTGCGATCTCTTCGCTGGCTGCCTGTCTCACAAAGAATAAAGTATAAGATTTATACCCTTTGTTTCAAATGTCTCCATAAATCTACACCCTCTTATCTCTATAAATGTCTTTACCTGTACACTCCATCCCATTCCCTTCGCTCAGCTGCAGATACCTTGTGCTTTCGAACACCCAGATTTAAACAAACCACTGTTGGCCGTCGCTCTTTCTCTGTTTCCGGTCAGTCCACATGGAACGACCTCCCTCTCTCACTTCGCCAAAAACCTTCATTTGATTCTTTCAAATCTAGCCTCAAAACGCACTTATTTTCTATATGAGATCTTCCCCTGTTATCTGTTCCTACTTTTTAATAGCTACCTTCACCTCCACCTAAGTGTGTTGAGTGTATAAATTTGATATTTATCTTATTTGTGGACGGTTGCATGCGTGTGAATGATTTGAATGCAAGCGCTTTGATTTATTTACCCTACACGATTCAGCGCTATATACATCCCATACATTATTATTTATTATTATTATTATAGTCTCGTGCGAAAGACTTTCTGGGGAGCAGAGTCAGTACTGATGTTATTAACACCAGAGACAAAAATCCCCTTGAATGGGCGTCTCGGTGGTGGTTCGAACCAGGACTGGATCCCGGGCCGTCATCACAGGCGCAGCGCTCTACCCACCAGGCCATCCCGTCCCCACCTCATTGATGTGACTGTGACTGAGGGCAGAGGTTCCAGTCTCAGTTAATGAAGGCACTCACTTGAGGGGGTCTTATCCTCTGGGGTGTGGTCTTATCCTCTGGGGTGTGGTCTTATCCTATGGTATGTGGTCTTATCCTACGGGGTGTTGTCTTATCCTCTGGAGTGTGGTCTTATCCTCTGGTAGGTTTTAATCGTTTATTTCAACTCCGTTCTTCTGCAGTTCCTTCAGCTATAAACTGAGGTCCCATTATTACACAATAATTTTGTATTTGTTGATGTTGGTGGTGGTGGCTGTGGTGGTGGTGATGTTTTGTTGTTGTTGCTTCTGCTGCTGCTGCTGATCTTGATGATGAAGAAGAAGAACAACAACAAAAACAACAAGAAGATGATGAAGATAGTGATGATGATGGTGATGAAGATGATGATGAAGATGGTGATGAAGATGATGGTGACAATGCTGCCACTGATCATGATGATGATGAGGAGGAGGAGGGTTGCTGCTGCTGCTGCTGCTGTTGTTGTTGTTGCTGCTGCTGCTGGTTGCTGTAGTTGTTGCTGCTGTTGCAGGCTACAACGTGCCGACGACGGTGGCCCCTAAGCTGATGCTGCAGTTCTACAGTCTGTTTGACAGCAGTGTCAAACCCATCATTCCTCAGATAGGCGTCGTTCGTCTCTATGACAACACACGGGTAGGGGATGCGTGTCTGGGTGTCTAAGTCTAAGTCAAATTTTTACCCCCAGGCGGTACGTTGAATAAGCAGTAAAGATAAAGGTAAAGGTGTCCCATAACCTATATGGTCGTAGGAGGGTAAGGCGTCAGAGACCTCAGCTTCTCTAGGGGCCAGCATATTGAGGGCGGCGCCCATCTCCTCTCCCTCGCTGCTTTACCTTCCCTGACCCTAAAGAGGGCAGGTACCTATTTACAGCTGGGGGACTGTACTGAAGTCAAGGCGGGAAAACGGTCACCCATCCACTTGGTAACCACGCTCGATGCTGCTTAACCTTGGCTGGGGAAAAGCGAGTGTTGTGACCACTGAGCTATCCAGCAGCGCATTTGCTATTTGTCATCTCTCTAGGAACATGAACATCTTTTGATCAGTAATATTTGGCTGGCTGTTGTGGCTCTGTGTGTGTGTGTGTGTGGGGGGGGGGGGGGGGGGGGGGAAGGGGGAGGGCGGGTATCAGTGTAAGTGGGAAGGTGGGTGGGAGGGTGTGTTTGTAGTGTGTTGTGTGTGTGTGTATGTGTTGGGTTGTGTGTGTTATATCTTAATCTTTTATTTCGAGGATGAAGGAATGACCTCTCGTATGCTTATTTTTTACACCTAGTCCCTCAATGTATGCAGTTAAAAAAAAAAAATTGTCATCCTATCCTACCGGCAGATAATGGCCTACTCTTTTGAAAAGTGAAATGGGTTTTAACATGTGCGCAAGGTGTTCTGCATGCGTTCGCACACTAGACCTCTGTGTATAGTCTCATCCAGACTCTGTGTGTGTATGGGGGGTGGAGTGGAGGGGGATTGTGAGTTAAGATGTGTGTGGGGGGGGGGGGGGGGGTATGTGTGTGGGTATGTGTGTGTGCGCGTACGCATGTGTTTTTGTGTGTAGTTGTGTGGAAGTGCATAATGTGTGTGGTGTATGTGTGTGTATGTAAATAGGGAGGTGGGTGGGAGTGGCTGTGTGTGGAGAGGTGGTGGGTGGGGAGGAGCTGTGGGAAGACAGGTCAAGGAGAAGGTGGATGGACGGACGGATGGATGGACGGATGGATGGATGGATGGACGGATGGATGGATGGATGGATGGACGGATGGACGGATGGGTGGATGGATGGATGGACGGATGGATGGATGGACGGATGGATGGATGGACGGATGGATGGACGGACGGACGGATGGATGGATGGATGGATGGGATGGGTGGATGGATGGATGGATGGATGGAGAGGGTGGGATGGATGGATGGATGGACGGAGGACGGGTGGATGGATGGATGGACGGGTGGATGGATGGACGGACGGATGGATGGATGGACGGGTGGGATGGATGGATGGATGGACGGAGGAGGGGGATGGACGGACGAGACGGGTGGATGATGGATGGATGGACGGGGATGGACGGGTGGTGGATGGACGGGGATGGATGGATGGATGGATGGATGGACGGATGGATGGACGGATGGACGGTGGATGGATGGACGGGTGGATGGATGGATGGATGGAGGTTTGAGGGTGGGTGGATATGTAGGTGGGGCATGGAGAGGTGGGGGATGGGTGGTGGAGGTGGACAGGGTGGATGGATGGATGGATGGGATGATTCAGTTCTTGAATATGTAGATGGGGAGGACAGAGGATAGTTCAGAGATGGTAGGTGAGTGACAGTGATTACTGACGACAGACTGACTGACTCTAACGATGACTGACTAAACAGACCTGACTGACTGACTAACAAGACAGACTGACCGACCAACCGACTCACTGACTGACTCATTCACTGACACAGATGACCGACCGACTCACTAACTCACTGACCGACCGACTCACTCACTCACTCACGGACAAGAATCCATCACCGGATCAGCAGCACTGACGGACTGTGCTGACTCGGTGGGTGGCTGATGCCTTTCAGTTCCGGGAGGTGCTGCAGATCGAACCTCGCGACGTTCGCGACACGCTGGTGGAGATGGCCTACGCCCTGATAGAGGCCGGCTTCGTCAAGAAGACCAGCAAGTACAGAGGCCCCGGAGGAGCGCAGGAGCGAGAGATGTACATGAGCCTGCAGTTGCCTTAGCTGGGGCACACTCTGTTTCCCTGCCTTCTGCTTGGAAAACGAAACAACTAAAAAGCGGGAAACAAACGGAAAACAAACCAGAGGAGATCCATGACCGTGATGACGAGGCTGCTTTGTGGTGTGAAGCTATCTTAGGGGAATGAGTGAGAGAGAGAGAGAGAGAGGGGGGGGGATGGAGAGAGGGAGGGAGGGATGGAGAGAAGGGGAGGGGGAGATGGAGGAGGGATGGAGGGAGAGAGAGAGAGAGGGGGGGTGGAGAGAGGGGGGAGGAGAGAGGAATGGAGAGAAGGGAGTAATAGGGGGAGGGGATCGGGAGTAAAATAAAGGGAAGAGAGGGATATATATATAATAGAGAGAGAGAGGGGGGGGGTGGGAGAGGGGAGCGAGAGGAGAGGACAGGGGGGAGGGAGGGATGGAAGAGAGAGGGAGGGGATGAGGGGGGGAGAGAGATTGAAGGGGAGAGAGAGAGAGGGGGGGGGGAGAAAAGGGGAGTGGAGAAGAGAGAGGAGGGGGGGGGGGGGGGAAAGGGAGAGAGAAAGATTAATATTATATATTAGAGAGGAGAGGGAGGGAAAGGGAGACAACAGAGAGAGATGGAGAGAGGAGGGGTGGGGGGGGGGGGAGGAGAGAGACACAGAACGGAGATGGGAGGAGAGAGGGGAGGAGAGGGGGAGAGAGATGGAGAAAGAGAGGGAGGGGGTGAAGATGGAATAGCAGCTGCTTTGAGGATCTGTGCAAAACTAGGAAGGAAATCACAAATAAATGCCTGAATATCTTCAAGTTTCAGCAAGATGCAGGAATTCCCATTATTTTTATACCTGAACGAATGGTCTTTAGCATGAACAAAACAAGCAACAAAAGCATCCACAAATATCCGAACGGCTTTGTATATGAACAAAGAACCAAGGAATTCGCAAATACATGAACCGCTTTGTGTGTGAATGAAATTAGTGTACCAAGGAATTTACAAATATCTGAACGGCTTTGTGTATGTATACATATACAACAAAATTCACCAACATCTGAACGGCTTTGTATATAAACACATAACTAAGGCATTCACATAGATATGAACCACTTTGTGTCCGAATAAATTGATGTACAAAGGAATTCACAAATTATTATTTGAATGACTGTGTGTGTGAATAGTTATACAAAGGAATTTACAAATACATGAACAAATATACAAAGGGATTTACAAATACATGAACAAATATACAAAGGAATTGACAAATACATGAACAAATATACAAAGGAATTGACAAATACATGAACAAATATACAAAGGAATTGACAAATACATGAACAAATATACAGAAGAATTTACAAATACATGAACAAATATACAAAGGAATTTACAAATACGATGAACAAATATACAGAGGAATTTACAAATATATGAACAAATATACAGAAGAATTTACAAATACATGAACAAATATACAGAGGACTTTCAAATACATGAATGGGTCTGTGTGTGAATAATTATACAAATACATGAAATTTTGTGCAAGAACAAATATAGAAATTCACGAATACATGAACAAATAAGCAAGGAATTCATAAATACATACACGGCTTTGTGCACGAATACATATACAAAAGAGTTCACACAATACATGAATGGTTTTGTGTACGAATACATATACAAAAGAGTTCACACAATACATGAATGGTTTTGTGTACGAATACATATAGTTCACACAATACATGAACGGTTTGTGCATAAACAAATAGACACAAAGGGTTTCCCAAAGACATGGACGGCTTGTGTATGAACTACACAAAGGAATTCACAAATACCTGAACGGCTTTGTGCATTGAAAAATATACAAAAATAATTTCACAAATTCATGTAAAACTTTGTTTACGAACAAATAACTATACAACGGAATTTACAGAAATACTTTTTTTTGCATGGACAAAAATAGAAAGGAATTCACGAACACGTGAACGGCTTTGTGTATGAATAAACAAAAAATTCACAAAATATCTTAACTGCCGGGGGCCTGTCAGTATAAACAGCATCCCCACCTTCTAGAAATATTGTGCTAGAAGTTTCCTCTTGCCTCTGTGTTTCTGCCATGTTCCTTGTCACCTCCTCCTTGTCTATTTGCTGCCTCCAAGGTCCATTCTCCTGCCCTTTTCCCAGAAAGACTTACAAGATAAACATTGCTTTCTCAAACCGAAGTCAGATGCGCTAGGCCCGATTTGTCAGGCGTTTAACGGCAGTGTGACGCCATTTTGCTCATAAACATACAACAATAGTTGCTGTCAGAGCGTTCGAGGAAGAAGCAGAAGATGATATGATAGTAATCCGTCAAATGCTCCAGGAACACTGCAACCTGGAAGACTCAGGGGTGACGTGATCGAGGTCTACAAATCCCTGCATGGTTACTACGTTGTCGACAGACCGAATTCCATAGAAAAGCATCGGCAAAACAAGCGGCTTTCACATTTGATTCCGAGTAGGAAGAGTGTAGTTGAATACATTGAACACTTAGAGATTCATACAAATGCTGTCAAAGAAAGACAACTCGAGGCATTATTTTACAGGATAAGATGAAATGCATTCATGACAAAATTCAGCAAGGATGTTAAGTGCTGTTGTGGTGAATACATTTCAAATACCCATATCCTACTTGAATGTAAGAAGTTCAAAACCCATCTCCCTGCCTTTTCTGAGACTTCCATGAAGTGTTGAACAATGTAACTCTAACGGTGGACATTGCTAAAAGTTTGTTGTTCAGTCCTATAGGGCATTGACTGTGGCTCTTGCAGTTCTTTTTGGATTTTTAAATGTTTTATTTTTGTCCTTGATCTGTGAATGTGAAGAATACGCAGTCGACAGACCAAACCGATCACTGACCACTGGGAGAGAACTCCGCGGGCACTCCCTCAACATACAGAAAGACAGGCACCCACCGCATCTCCCCGGGAACTACTTCACACACAGCAGTTGCAACATGGAGCAGCCTCCCTGGGGAGATCGTGACAGCACCATCAACCAACACCTTTCACAGCAGACTGCACAATCTCATGGCTTTGAATTTCATTTGAGATCATCCATACTGTTTCTTTCACATAAATTATTACTTTGTGTGGATTCAAAATCAGTATTGTAATTATGCCTTAAAGTCTATAACTTATAAGCAATCTACTAAACTTATAGTAAATATCAAATACTTCATAAATCTTCTGCGTTTAAGAGGAAACCATGTTTCTTTTTGCTGGATTCCTTCACATACAGGATTGTTTTCTAATGAGTGGGCTGATCGGGCTGCGAAGAAAGGTGCATGTAAAGAAAAGGGGTCTATAGTACTGCATGTCCCTCTATCCATTGCAGAGGGTTATCAGTTGTTAGAAGAAGCTTCCTTAAACAAATTCATAGAAAAGCATCGGCAAATCAAGCGGCTTTCACATTCAACTCCGAGTGGGAAGAGCGTAAAATACATTGATCACTTAGAGATTCATACAAAGGCATTATTTTTCAGGATAACATTAAATGCATTCACAAAATTCAGCAAGGATGTTAAATGCTTATGTGGTTAATATATTTCAAATACCCATATCATACTTGAATGTGAGAATTTAAAACCTCATCTCCCTGCCTTTTCTGAGAATGCCATTGACGAAGTTTTGAACAATGTAAAGCTAATGTTTGACACTGCTAAAGGTTTATTGTTAAGTCCTATAGGGCACTTATAGTTGTAGTTTCTTTGAATTTCTTTTTTCTAATATGTTGTTCTTTATCTGTTTATGTTAAGAATACTATTTGTGTATTTCCCTTGTTAACGTATTACTCTTTATTACACACACACACACACACACACACAAACATTTACGCACTCACGCACGCAACACATCTTATACACTTTCTCATTTTAAGAAGCACTAGTGTCACCGTTTGCTGGATACCATCGCATTGCAATATCTTTTATAATAAAAAGGTTGATAGAGCAGCGAAAAATGCAGCAGCACATTCAGACTCTGCTGCTGTCTTGAATATACCAATGTCAGTTCATGAGAATTATAACTTGATAGAAAGTGTTTGCTGGAAGCATGTTAGGAATAAACAAGAAGATGCAGGGTTTTTCCATGGTACCACTTCAACTTTTGACCTAAATTTCTTTCTCTCTTCTCGTTTTGGGTTTGATAAATCACGCCAAAGGCCAGTCATAAGTCTTATTAATAGACAAGTTAAATGCTTTCCATAAAACATTTTCTAGAAATGTGCATTGTGTGTGTGGTGGGGCAATCTCAAACAGCCATATTCTTTTCGAATGTCAAGTGTTAAAAAAGCACCTTCCCACCATTGGTGAGAGATCTTTGCATAAGGTTTTGAATACTGTACATTGCTCTGTGAAATTGCTTTGCTGTTGAAGAGAGTTGTGTTAGTAATTTGCTATAGCACAAGTAAACATATCATTTGGTGATTTGAAGCAGAGGCATTCTACCCACCATGGTATAGTTTTCGAAATTGTTACCTTTTTCCCCAGTGTTATTTTGGCGTGGAATACATAACCTGTATCTTTTGATCTGTTGTACTTTAATTAGTTATACAGTTATTCACAAGGTAAATTCATTTCTTTCATTGTATTATGGTTGCTGTAGTTAGACAGTTCCTTAAACTTTTTTTCTGAATTGTATGCCTTTTTGTGTCTAAAGGTAAAGGTTAAGGATCCAAAACCATAAGGTTCGTTTTGGGATCGACGCTCAGGACCCTCTTTCTAGGCCGCATATTGAGGGCCGGGCCCATCTCCTCTCCCTCGCTAGCTTTACCTTCCTGACCCTAAAGAGGGCAGGTCCCATTTACAGCTGGGTGAACTGGAGGGAACTTACTGAGCAACAAAGCGCCCGCAAACGGTCACCCATCCAACTGGTAAACCCCGTCAACGCGCTTAACTTTGCTGGGGAAGCAGTGCTCCGACCATTGAGCTATCCGTCCCGTTTTTTGTGTCTAATATCACTTATGTGAACACCCCTTTGAAAAACTCAAACAAAAAAGTTTAAATCTACTCTTCCCTTTTTTTTGCTCGGGTTTTTTTTAAAGAAAATAAATTTGGGGGGGTTTTTTGGGATTTGGAAAAAGGGGGGGTTTTTTTTTTAATTTTTATTTTTGGGGGGGGGGGTTTTCCCCTTTTTTTTTTTTAAAAAATTCCCCGGGGTTTTTTCCCAAAATTTTTTTTTTAAAAAAAAAAATTTTGGGGTTTTTAAAATTTTTGTTTCGGGGTTTGGGGGGGGGGGATAAACCCTTTTTAAAAAGGGGGGGGGGGGGGGGGCCCCCCCTTTTGAGGTTTTTTTTGTGGGGGGGGAATTTTTTTTTTTTTTTTGGGGGGGGGTTTTTTTTTTTTGGGTTTTTGGCTTGAATTAAAAACTTTGGGTTTAAAAAAGGGGGCCAAACCATGGGGGGGCCCGGGGGGCCCCCCCCTTTTTTCCCCCTTTAAGGCCAATCTTTACTTTTGTTTTTAGGGGTTTTTTTTTGGGTAAACAAAAAGCCCATTTTCTTTTTGGGGTAAGAAAACCTAACCGGGGGGGGGTTTTGTTCCCCCTTTGGTTTTTTTTTTCCCATTTTGGGGGGTTAAATTAAAAAAAACCCCGGGGGAAACCCCCTTTTTTTTCCGTCGGGGGGTTTTTTTAAAAACTTGAAGTACTTCCCCCGGGGAAACACTCCAAGCCGGGGCCCTTCAGGGGGGTTTTGCGGCCCGCGGGTCCCTTTCCTTTTTAACCCAAAACCCAAAAAACCCCCCCACCAACCAAACGTCAAAAAAGGCCTTTAAAATTCGGGGCCCCCCTTTTTGGTTTTCCGGGAGGGGTCGAGTCTTTTTTTTTGGGGGGTCTTTTTTTTCCCCCCGGGGTTTTGGGTTCCTTTTTCCTTAAAACGCATGGTTTTTTTTAAGTCTCTTTCATTTTTTTCGAGCAGGACTGCATCTTGTGACCCTGTTTTTCAGGAAACCTCGTTACGGCAAAGAGTCGGGCTGCTTTTTGCCCTAGCTTTGAGAAAAAAGGTCAAAACTGTCTGCCAAATTTCACTCTGAAACAAATATTTTTTTGCCCTTTTGCAAGCAGCCAAGGGGGCCACCCACGGGGGGGGAATGGAATTTTGCCTTTGAAACAAATTTGTTGCGCAGGGACGGCCCCCCTTTTTTTTTGCTCAAAAGGTCCATTTTTTTTTTCGTAAAAATTTTTGGAAAATGGAATGACTTATAAAGGGTCATGTGGTTGCAGTTTTTGTCTGCTTTACCATCTCAATGAAATTTTGGGATGTCAAACAGACATCCCCTTCGACGGTCTAGTCATCTCTCAAAAAGCTTGGTTGGATGATAACATGACGACAAAACAAAACAACCGCCAAACCCCTTCCCAGAACGACTGGAAGATCGACTTTTGACAACGTCAAAGACTTCAAAGACAACTGTCAGTCTTGGGACCAAGACTATCGCAGAAGCCTTTTGAAAAAAGACCAGAGGGAAAGGGGGGGGGGACTCAGGTCCCGTCTGTTTTTTTCGATAAACCGTCCACCATTTTGGGGGAGGAGGACGAGGAACGGGGACGCAAATTGAAAAAACGCCGTCATACCCCCTGACTCCCAAAACCCTTCCTGTGGGCCCCCCAAGCGAAATTTTTTCCCCCCATCGACTTTGTGCATGTTTGTTTTTTTTCTCTCTGAAATACTTCTTTGCACGGGAAAAAATGCTTTCGCCTTTGGGGTGCTGGTGGCACCAACACTGAGGAGGTGGGGAGGCACCAAATCTTTAACCGCCCGCTTGGGCCCAACGTGGACTTTGCCGGGCTTTTAAAAAAGGGTCCCCCAAGGGCCTCGCGTCATGGGGTCTGCATCGTTTTATCGTTTTTGGGCTCGGGGTTGTACTGGGGTCTCCCCATCCTTACCTTATGCGGGGGATTGTTCTCTATTTGGGGCGGGGCCATCGGGTTTTTTGTTGTTCGTTATCTTTCAAAAATCTTCGCGGACATTAAAGGGTATCCTGAACCCCCGAGAACAGAACGACGGGTTACCAAACTCCCAGCCCCCCCTTTTTTTCAAGCGTGGACACCTTCCAGGGGCACTTTTAGGCGCGGCATCACGACTGCAGATTTCCAACATCCTTTTTACACCACAACAACCTCCCGACCCACCAACCCCCCACCAGCCCCCCTTATCGGGGCCTTCACCCACAACGACAGTGACCCTGCCTTTTTTCCCCGAGGCAACGACAAATTTTACCGGGCCAAGACACCGCGACCTATCCCCACCACCTGCGTGTACAAAATCACACACACAACAGTGGCACCCGAAAAAAACAATTTTGACCCCTTACGGACGTTTTCCCCCCTGCTCAAACGGGGCGGGGATGTTTCTGAAAAATGCCACCGACACGCAGGGCCCGGCTGCTGGACCCAACTGCCCTACAAAAACTCCCTCTCCAACCCAAAACCGCTGCCTGCTTTGGACCTCAAACCGGGCTCTTCAATCAGGTGAGGCGGTTGGGGGGGGGGGAAAAAAAAAACCTTTTTTGGGTTTTTCCCCCCCCTTTTTTTTTGGTTTTTTTTTTTTGTTGATGGTTTTTTTTTGTTTTGGGGTTTTTTTTGTTGTTGTTTTGGGGGAAAAAAAAAATTTTTCCCCCCGGGTTTTTCCCCTTTTTTTCCCCCCCCCAAAATTTTCCCCCAATCTCCCCCTTTTTTCTTTAAATTTTCTTTAAATTTAAAAATTTCCCCCCTTTTTTTTAAAAAATTTTTTTTTGAAAAATTTTAAAAAATTTTTTTTCCCCCCCTTTTTTTTTCCCCCCCCTTTTTTTTCCCCCCCAATTCCCCAAAAAATTTTTTTTTTTCTTTTTCCCCGGGAAAAATTTTTTCCCCCCCAAAAATTTTATTTTTTTCCCCCCCCCCAAAAAATTTTTTTTTTTTTTTTTTTTTTTTTTTAAAAACCCCCCCCTTTTTTTTTAAAAATTTTTTTTTTTCCCCTTTTTTTCCAACCCAAAAAAGGAAAAAATTTTTTTTTTTAATTTTTTTTTCCCCCCGGGTTTTCCCTTTTTTCCCAAATTTTCCCCAAAACCCTTTTTAAACCCAAAACCAAAAATTTTTTTTTTTTTTTTTTAATTTTTTTTTTTTTTTTTAAAAAATTTTTTTTTTTTTTTTCCGGGGGTTTTTCCCCCAAAAATTTTGGTTTTTAAAAAAAGGGCCCAAAAAATTTTTTTTTTTTTTTTAAAGGGTTTTTTCCCTTCCCCGGGGAAAGGGGTTTTTCCCCAAAGGGGGGGCCCCCCAAATTTTTTCCCCCTTTTTTTTTTTTTTTTCCTTGTTTTTTTTTTTCCCCCCTTTTCCCCCCTTTTTTTTCCCCCCCCCTTTTTTTTTTCCCCCGGTTTTTCCCCCCTTTTTTTTTTCCCCCCCCTTTTTTTTTTTTTTTTTTTTTCTTCTTTTTTTCTTTTTTTTTTTTTTTCTTTTTTTTTTCGCAGAACTTGTGCTTTCAAACCCACCCAGTTTTAAAAAAACCCACTTTTTGGCTGTCGCTCTTTCTCTTTTTTCCGGGTCCCCCCCCAAGGAAACGACCCCCCCTCTCTCACTTCCCAAAAACCTTCATTTGATTTTTTCCCAAATTTTTGCCTCAAAAACGCATGATTTGTTTACCTGAGATTTTCCCCTGTTATCTTTTCCCTACTTTTAAAATTAAAAAACTTCACCTCCACCCCCCACCTAAGCGTGTTGTACGTAAAAAATTTGGGATTTTTTTGTTTATTTGATTTTGTGGACGGTTCCCAGCGGTAATGTTTTGAATGCAAGCGCTTCATTTTGTTTACTTTAAAAGATTCAGCGATATAAAAATTTCCAAATGCACATCG
>CM054165.1:2028464-2053464 GCA_028751875.1 Rapana venosa | reverse complement strand
CTGCGGTCTTCCCCTTAAAATTTGGTTTTTTTGGGAACCCCCGCCCCGGGCCCTTTTTGGGCCCAAATAAGGGTCGCCCTTAGTTTTTAGTTGAAAACCCCCCTTCCCCCCAACCTTTTGGGGTTTGCTTCGTCTTTTCCCTTCCCCATAAAACCCAATTTCAATGCCCCAATTTGAAGAGAACAACTGCCCTAACAACCCCCTTTGTCTTACTTCGGGTTTTGGGATTTTGGGAAGAAAGTGAAAAAAAGGGCACACAGGGCCTGAAGTGGTAAAACTTTTAAAAAATTCCCCGTTTCCCCATATCCAAAATGTTTTTTTTTTCCTGGTGTCGAAGGATACTCCAAAGGCTTTTGTGATGTTTGTCAAAGGGGCCTTTTCGAAGTCCACAAAATTCAAATACGGGTTTGTTTTTTTTTGGCCCACTCGGGTTCACTGTTCAAAGTTTGGTTTTTTGGGGGGAAAAAAAACTGGTCTTATAACATCCTCGTTTGCTTCCAAAACCTGTTTTTTCCCTTTCCTAAGTTCTTTGGGTCCCCCGTATTAAAATTTTTCTTTGAGGGAAGACCTTCGCCAGTATTTTTTCCCTTTGGCCCCCGGGACAAGAGGATTCCCCCTCCATTTGTTGCAGTCGCTGGGGTTTTTCCTTTCTTTTGGGATTTGCCCCAAATTCATCCCCTTGGAAAATCTTCCCGGAACGTTCCCCCCGTTCTTTCCTTTCCTTGTGAACAGGGTTCCAGTTTTGTTATTCTGCTGCCCGATCTGCCTTAAAACATTTTTCGGCACCAAGGTTTCCGGGCCTGGGATTTTTCCCGGTTTTTTTGGGGGTCTTGAGGGCACCCCAACTATCCTTCCTTTTTTGGGGGGGTTGACGTAAATGTCTAAGCCCTTTTGTAGTTTTCTGGGATTTGGGCTGCCTCGCGGGGTGGGGGTGGTTTGAGAATTTTCCTGGAAGTTTTTCAGCCCATCTTTCTTCTTCTTTTTCCCTCTGTTTAAAAAATTTCCCCCTGTCTGCCCCCTGATTGGCCCCCCAGGGGCCCCTTTTAAAAATTTGTTCTTTACTTTTTTGGTGATCCGTAGATCTCCCTTGCTCCCCCCTTGGGGCCGCCCCCTTTTCCCTCCCTCACTGCCAGTGGTCCATGGTTTTCCCCTCTTGTCACGGCGTTCGATTCTTTTCACTTTCCTGTGTGCCTTCGGTAAAACCCTCTTCCTCCTCTCTGATGTGGGGGGGAAACTTTTTTTGCAAAGTCTTTTCTTGGTCTCTTTTTTTCTTTGATGGCACCCGAGGGTCTCTTTTTTAAACCAGATTGTTGGTCTTCTTTTTTGGGATGCTGATGTTGCCCTTTGCGGCTCTCGGTGTACAGTTTACGATCTGCTTCCTTTGTGTATCAAATGTCAGCTGTTTTGTCATTTTCTGAGGTGTGGAACCCTGTTCCCAACGTTAAAAGAATGCAGACTTCAGTTGGGTTTAAATTCCCCTGGGCATAAAACCCGGCGCTTTTTTTGGGTTGGTCTTTTTGTTCTTTTCAGTTTTCATCTGGATGTGTCTTCACCGGTGATAAATCGCTCCCGAAAATTTTTGCATTTGCTTGGTTCTCAAAATCCGAAGAGATTTTTTCCACTTCCCAAATTGATCATCAGATGGTAAAATTGGTTCATATTTCTCCCATTCGGAAAACCCCCAAAAAGCGAGCATTGCAAAAAAAGGGAAATTCCCTCCCCTTCCAACCACATGCCCTTTAAGAGGCGCCTAAGGTGGGAACCCTTCCCCCGGGTTGGGGGGGTTGGGCCCCAGGGCTAAAAACCCCCGGCCCCCCGTAAAAAAAAGAGAAGTTACAGAAACAGCAACAGAAAAATTCCTTTTGGTGCGAAGGACCTCCCGTGTCCAGGAGACTGTAAAATGCTGATGGCCAAAGCCGGGGGAGGGGAAAAATACCCGCAGGGTAAGGGAAGACCTGAACAACCCCCAAAAAAAAAGATTTAGACCAAAGGGCATTGGAAAGGGGGGACGATGTATGAGACAGGGGAACTGGCACAGGTTAAAATTAGAGATGAGAAGATTTTAACCCCCATTTCCTAGGATTTAGCGAGAGTAGATGGCTGGAAACTGGGAAAAAGAGAAACCCCCCCTGGAAGAAACCCTCCTCTACTCTGGGGGGATACGACCAGCACCAAAGAGGGAGTTTCCATCTTCCCCAAGAAAAAGGGGTTGAGCGATGCCTTATGGAAATGGGAAACCCTCCAACAGCGACTAATGAGTGCGAGCTTTAAGGGAAGGCACATCAACATCACCATCACCAGTGCTACGCCCAAACCCAAAAAACACAACGATAGAGCAAAGACAACTTTTAAAACCCGCAACTAGACAGAGACAGAGAAAGCCCCCCCCGCCATGACCTCATCGTATATGGGGGCCTCAACGCCAAGGTCGGAAACGACAACACCGCCCATGAGAGAGTCCATGGAAAAAAACCCCCAGTGGGGAACCCAAATGACAAAGGGGAGAGACTTGGGAGTTCGCACCCTGAACAACTTTTGATAGGGGGGGACCCTCTTCACGCACCAGGACTCCACATTGCTGACTTGGACGTTCCCGAATGGGAGAGAAAATGAACCCGATTGACCCTCTGTGATCCAACGGGAAAATGGAAACGATCTTTTGGATGTGGAACCAAGCGAAGTTTCGGGGTGTCGGGAGCGGGTTTATCACCTGGTGGGCCGCACACTCGGATGAAATGAAGAAAAAACCAAACCAACCACCAAGCACATTTGATTTCCCGCGTCTGAAGGAACCAAAACCCAAAGTGAAGTCTGCATTTTAAACAACGATCTGAGGGAAAAGATTCCACATCCTGCAGAACATGACACAACGCATGACATGATGCGAAAATGGAAGAGATCTGTAAACGTAAAACGGGGGGCAGCAAGGGAAAAAATCGGCCATCAAAAGAAGAAGACCAACAATGACTGGATCCAAAAAAAGAGACCCCGATGCCCTCAAAAAAAAAAAGAGAGATCAAAAGAGACTTCTGCAAGTAAAGTCTCCCTGGCTATTAGAGAGGCGGAAAAAGGGGTTTTACAGAGAGGGACACAGGAAAGTGAAGGGGACCCGACGCTTTTGACAAGTGAGACCCATGGGCCAGCTGGAGCTGAGGCAGGGAAAAGGCGGTGGCCCCAAAGGGGAAACAAGGGAGAGTCTACAGGATCCCAAGATAGTATGCAAAAAAATTTAAAGGGGGCGCTGGGGACCAATACAGACAAGGGAAAAATGTTGAAACAGGAAAAAAGGGAAGGAAAAAGATGGGTGAAAAACTTTCCAGGAAGTTTTCAACCAACAAACCACCTACCAGACAAACCGACATCCCCAAAACTACAAAAAACTTAGGGCATTGCCCTCAACCCCCCAAAAAAAGGAAGAGATAGTGGGGTGCCATCAAGACCCTCAAGAACGGCAAATCCCCAGGCCAGGACAACCTTTGGGGCCGGGAACTGTTTTAAGGCGACCCCTGAACTAGCAGCTGACATATTCTGAAACCCCCTGTTCACAGCTGCATGGAAGAACGAGAAAATAAATGGGCGATTGAACCCCCGGGGAAATGATAGTTTAAAATCCCCCAAAAAAGGAATCCTGATGGCCCGCAACAACTGGAAAGGGGGAAACACTTTTTTTGTCTGTGCCGAGCAAGATATGGCGAAGGTTATCAACAAAGAATACAGACACTTTGGGAAAAGCACGAGGGAAAGGGAAAAAGCAGGGTTTTAGGAAGCAACGAGGATGTATAACCAATATTCACGCTCAGAAAAACCCCATCGAACCCCGTGCACAGAGTGGCCCAAAAACAATGTGTGTAAATTTTGGGGGACTTTTAAAAACAAATTTTACAAACATACACAGAGACAGCCTTTGGGGATCCTTCGACACTATGGAAACCCATCGAAATGGTACACCTTTCAAGAGCCCCTTTTACGAAACTTCAGAGGGTCTGTGGGCCCTAGCAACACCCGGCTTTTAAGGGGCAAGACCCGGGGTAAAACCCAAAGGGTGTGTGATGTCCAGTTCTCTTTAAACCCGGCCCCTTTTATTGGGTGATGAGGAAAAACGACAGAAGACACCCCCGAGGGTTTGCTGGGGCCTGTTCTCAAAACCAAAACGACTTTGACTTTGCGATGACCCGGCGCTGTGTCCCACACACACCAACATACCAGGAGAAGACGCAAGAGGGGTTTGAAATTTAAAACCAAAGGAAAAAAAGAGACCAAAGTCCCCCCAAGTGAACCACCCACCCCCTTTAAAAATGAATGGAATTGGGCCTGCGCCAGACGACAAGGTTTTACCTCCCTTTTTAGGGAAACATCAAACCCCGGGGCGGCACAAAAGAAACACCACAACGATGGGGAAGGCCAGGAAATGTGTTTAGGGAGAAAGAACAATACCCAGATTTTTCTCAGTACAGCACCCACACAAGCTGAAGGGTATACCCAAACTGTGTTTTGCCCACGCCCTATAACGGTTCTGAGTGCTGGGGATGCCCG
Source organism: Rapana venosa (assembly GCA_028751875.1). Lineage (NCBI taxonomy): Eukaryota > Metazoa > Mollusca > Gastropoda > Neogastropoda > Muricidae > Rapana > Rapana venosa. The sequence continues at coordinate 2,048,931 of CM054165.1, read as the reverse complement.
GGAAATGGTTTTTACCAAACTTCGGGTCCTTTTACCCATTGCCCCCAAGAATTCGGATCTTTTTGGCCCCAGGAAAATCTTCCCTGAAGACCTTCTATGGAATGCAGGCAGGAAAAAATGGGAGCCATCATCCCCGACGATTTGGGGGAAGTGGGTTGGGGACATTCTCCCAAAAAACCCACCCGTCAATCACAAGAAAGCATTGTACTGGACCCCCGAAAGGGAAAGGGGAAAAAAAAGGAAGACCCCAAAAACAACGTGGAGGAGAACGTAGAAAGTGAGATGAAAAGGGCCATGCAGCACTCGGGGATCATGACTGGGTTGGCCTAGGATAGACGGGAGTGGAAGGCTTTGTTGCTGCGACACCACCACTGGTTAAATGGTTAAGATGATGTGATGGTGCACAATAGCTCTGTATGTTTGAGATTTGGGGGATGAGATCGCCGCAAAGTGAAATGGTCAGTGCATCTAGGGGCTTTAAGCAATTTTAGGAGTGAAAAGGAACATAAACGGTCTTGTCTAGGGAAAAAAAATAACAACCCTTACAATTAATTCTGCGTAAGATATGTTGGGTAGGGGTTCAAATCTAAACAGGGAAAAGAGCAGGGTTTCCCTTTCAAATCTTACAATGCGGGTAGATTCAATACAAGGAATAAAAATTTTGGGTCACCAAAAAACCCGCATTTGCTTATTCAAAATGTTTTGGGTCACACAAACCCCGCATTTGCTTTTTCAAATGATTTTGGGCAAAAAATCCCTTTGCTTATTCAAAATGATTTTGGGTCCACAATTCCGATTTGTTTATTCAAAGTGTTTTTGGGGTCACATCAAACCCGCATTTTTCTTATTCAAAATATTTTGGGAATGTCGGGTTCAAAAAGGGGTTTGGTGTCGACTCCAGAAGTATCCCTTCTGCAGACTAGCATTTGGGCGGGGGAGGGGGAGGAGCGCGCGTCAGTCTTGAAGCGTTCCGCTGCGCGTGGGTGTGGCAATTGGGTGATCCGTCCCGGTTTTCACCATCGGGGGGACTGGAGGTTCGGGGCCCGTCAGCAACCCCTACAGCGTCATAAAGGGAAAACGAACAAGAAGAAGGAAAACCCCAACCGCTCCCCAAACGCCGCGCCCCTCGTCTTGCCCCTGACAGGAAATCCCCCCACCACCGTGAACCCCGGGACACCAGCCAGAGCCCGGCGACTCGGGCTCAAAAAAAGCTACCCCAGACAGGGTGGAAACAGTTTCAGGGAAACCCCGGCCGCTTTCGTGGGGGGGGTGTTTCTCCCCAGTGACGAAAGGGTCGGACTCCTCCTGAGGCCGCCATGTGGGGCGCCCCTTTTGAAAGCCCGTGCTGATGTGGGGCCACAGGGGAGCTAACGGTGTTGACCCCCGCCACTGCCGCCCGGTGGCCCCTTCTTAGTGCTTACCTTGCCTAGTTTTTGGGCCCTTTGTCCACCTTGAAAACACACACCCCCACCCCCACCGCCCCACCCTACAAAAAAAGTGTGGTAAAATAGCTCTCACAGGCGAAGAAGCGGGGGGAAGCCTTGTGGTGTGGGTTGTGCGCGCGCACTCCCTTTGTATACCCTAAAAAAAAAAAAGTGATACACCGAAGTAGCAGTCAAAAAAAGGGACTTGCATAACAAAAAATAGCATCAAGGAAAAGAGGGACTAATAGAACAAAAGTATATCTCAAAGAAAGTCTTGTGGGGTTATTCAGGGAATGGGCCGTATACAGTTATGCCGTTCAACGGAGTTTTAAGTCACAGAATAATAGGAATCAGAGACGTGTTTTGATAGTGATCAATAGCATATAAAGTATGCAGAGTAATCATTCACTGGAGTGGGTTGTATGTGTTGATATCCCATCAATGCATTCTGAAATTTTCTAGGATATTGTATTGCATTGTATTGTACTGTATTGTCTTGTATTGTATGCCACCTTAAGTAAAAGCAGATTTTTCTGCGTGAAGTTCGGGCTGCTCTCCCCAGGGAGAGCATGTTGCCACAAAGAGCGCCCCCATTAGCAAGGGAAAATGTGATTTTGTATGAAATGCATTACACCGTAAAAACTTAAATGGAATATTGCATTGCAAAAGATTTAGGGGGAAATTTAAATTGGTATGTGATCATAAGTGTGATCTTTTTCAGAATGTGTGCATAAAAAAAAGAAACCCAAAAGGGAATGTCAATATCCCTTTACTCAAAAGGGTAAGCCAGTATTATTCTTTTAATGAGAACTAATCATGTGTGTATAATTTAAAAAATAAGCCATGTAGTGATATCATTTAATGAAAAACAAGCCATGTAGTGATATATTAAATGAGAAAAAGCCAGTAGTGATATCTTTTTAATGAGAACTAAGCCATGTAGTGATTCCTTTTTAATGAAAAACTAACCATGAAGTGATATTTTTTAATGAGAACAAAAGCCATGTGGGGGTCCCTTTTTAAAGAGAACTAACCCTTTTTTGATACCATTAAAAGGACTAACCATGTGGTGATATCTTTTAATAAAACTAGCCATAAGGATCCCAATAAACGAATTTGGGTATTAACGAAAATTCTGATGTAATGGCTATTGTTTGAAACACAAAATGGTATGCAGACTAACAGGAATTTAAATGAAAAAAATGTCTTGCCATGATAAATCTTGGGGAATATAACCTTTTGGGAGATATCGTTTTAACGATTAGAGCTATGTAGTGAAAAGTACAATACATTTGGAAATTTTTGAATGAATGCAGTATATGTATGAAATGACTTAGGGGCATGCAGGTACAACACAACATGAAGAAAAGTGTGTTGTATATGACATCAAAATTGGAGTTACTACTTTATGAGTGTTTCACCCAACAGCAGCATGCCAACTGTATAGTGTTCATACAGATGCGTGCATCCTTCGAGGGAAGGCGGGTTTGTTTTGAGGGCAACTGAACTTGGATGCATAAGTAACTGTCAGAAATCTGGGTGCCGATGATAAAAGCAATCACTAAACTTGAAAAATCTATAATTAGATTTTTTTTTGTGTGTTTCTAGACCCCTCATTTTAAAAAAAATTCTTTAGAAAATTAGACCTATTCTTCTTGGGGCAGATTACATCACCAGGGTTTTTTGGGGGGTTTCAAATTTTTTACGTTGTTTTAAAAACAAACCGTGATACTTTAAATTTCGTGGTTTTTTGATCTTTTTTTAACGTTTTTGGGGTTGATTTGAAAACTTAAGAAACCCAAACCCTAAGTTTACCATTAGGCATTGGTTTTGTTAAAAGTATTGAGATTTGGTTTTGTTTTGGGTTTTCATTTTTGGTTTTAGTTTAAGCTTAAGAAATTAACTATGATAGGGACACTGTGATTGGAAGGGGAGGGGGGGGGGTGGGGGTTAAAACATGGTTGAATTGGGCTCCATTGTAATGCTTTTCCATAGATAAATGAAATGAAAGTATGAAAGCTTGTAAGTGTGTGTTTGTGTGTGGGGGGTGTGTGTTGTGTTGCCTTTTGTGATCCTTCATTAAAAATTCTTTTGGGGGCAAAATGGACGAGATGTAAAAACAAACAAAATAAAAACGACAATCCCAGATCTCCTAACTGTATCAAAAAAAAGAAGAAAACCTTTATAAAAAAAAGTAAATAACTAGCTTCACTTAATAATAATTAATAACACGAAAATTGTTTGAATCGAAACACAAAATAAAGCATTACTAACTAAATCAGATAAAATAGACCAAACACTTAGTTATGAAATTTAAAGTGCTTTTAACATTATCTTTAGTGTAAAGCTATGCGTTTGTTGTATTTATTTTATTTTTATTTATTTTATTATTTTATATCAAGGATAATGGAATAAGCACTTATATGCTTTTTTACATCCAGTCCCCGTGTGTATGTGGTTTTGTAAATTATGTCATCTGTGCATGAATAAGTAAGTTAAAATTCAGTGAAATATGACAGAGCACAAAAGCTATTCTAGAGCTATTATGCTTAATGGAATGAAAGGTATCCATTGATTTGATTGATTGAATGAAAGGTACATCGCACACAGGAATGTATGTAAGATATATGGCAATACCATTTCATGGAATGTAACATGTGCAGTGATACTATTCAACGAATCTAATATAGATGGAATAATACGATTCAATGAATCTAATATATGAAGTGATACCATTATCTCCTCTCTCTCTCTCTCTTTTCTCCCTCTCCTCTCTTCTCTCTCTCTCTTATAATATTATATATTAATTATAATATATGTGTGGGTTGTGTGTGTGTGTGTGTGTGTTGGGTATCATACTATTAAGTGAATTGAATATATATATACAGAGTCATAACGATTCAATGAAATAGAATACAGTATTGGGGAACCATTGAATGGAATGTAAGATATGTGATGTGACCGGGCAAAGTATGAAGGTACAAGGCCAACATATTTTTTTTGTTCTTTGGATAGAGCTCCAAGGGGGTTTTCTTTTTAACAAAGGTGAGAATTTGTGAAGAAAAGGTCAACTCTTAAAGGGAGAGCTCTGTATTCCTAAGGCAGATGTCTGTAACCCATTCTTAGGGTGGAGTAAAAACTGCAACTTGATGTGTGTTTTCACTTTCTTTTAATTGTGTCACCCTGTCCTTCGCCACAATGGCCTATAACGAAAGGCAGAACGGTTCTTACGGTGTCGCAAGAAATCTTTCCTGCTTGACTGGGGGACCCCTTTACGGGGTCATCAAAGGACTTTTGGAGTGTGAGTGTACTGATGGTATTTGCAGGGAAAAATACCCCTTGAACGATAGTGGCTCAAACGTGGCATCAGTAAACGAATTTATTCAAAACCACCAGGGTATTGCCCCTTCATAGTGTCAACAACCAACCCAACAACAACACACACACTTGTTACTGCTTTCACAATAGACGTTTTATAAAACTGATTGTATCTCTAGCCTCAATGGAAACTGAATTGTTTTAAGATCAATATGTTGGGCTTTTTTTTTTTGCATAGTGATCACAGCATAACGTTGAACTTTATATCCAGAAACGACATACTCATAGTATTTTTTACCTATCATCGTCATCCACATCTTCGATGATTCTTTTTTGAAAGTATAAATTTGTTTCAAATCGTAATTTGTGTCCCAATTGGTTCTTTCCTAATTATTACGGACCCCTTTTAAAAAAAATTCTCTTTGTCGAATATATTTCCTTTAATTGTTTTGTAAGACATAGATTTTTACTGTTCATTGTTAGTCTGTTACAAATGTATTATTATTATTTTTTTTTTTGGCCTTAGCTTACGTGTAAATTTAAGAGTGCATAATCTAGCTTTAATTTAGTCAGTCATTCGATTCCATTTACTGTAACCCGTATTCAAATAGTGTGCCTCCCCCCCAACCTAACCGCACCCCCCCCCCCCCCCCCCCCCCCCCCACCCCCCCCCCCCCCACCCCCACCCCCCCCCCCCCAAAAAACCCCCCCCCCCCCCCCCCCCCCCCCCCCCCTTCCTGAATTATAATTTAACTTTTAGTCCACTTAAGATTTAGAAAAGTATTCAATTTCCTTCCCTCCATAAAATTTCCCCCCCCCCCCTCCATCCTAATTCCTTTAAATGAACAACGAAAATCGCAACAACGACAACAAAAACAACACCAACACACCACACCAATGCTATGCCTTTATCTTTTCACGTGAGTAGTAGTTTGTTTTTGCTGTTGTTTTAATACGGTCGATCGTGCACAGGGCAGAATCCGCTTTTTCTGCCACTCTCCAAGAGTTAAAAATTAGATATGGCACACTCACGACAGTAACTATTAATGAACCACACAGTGAATGTAAGCATTGACGACTTACAAAAAATGGAAAGCAATTTGTTTTATAATTTCTTGTATGTCAGGTAGTACATGTAATGGTATTTAATTTGCTCTGTAAAGAACCTGTTAATAACATTGGTGGATTATGAGCATGTGTGTTCTTTAACGTGAATTATGCAGTGTTGCCAATGTTGATTGTAGAGAGTAGTACATTACGAACCCCCAAAGAACATGTACCTTCGACTGATTGATTTTCGTGGAGTCCTGGTGGAAAGAAATGGTTGTTGCTCGCATGATTATTAGCCCGTATTTTTATTATTACCATTTCTCAACTACAGAAAAGAGACTTTGTTAATTTGATGGTGACATTTTAAGAAAAAAGAGATGACTTGTAATAGCATGTGAATAAGGTTCTCACTTTTTCAGTTATCTGCTTTGTGTCTGTCTGAATGGACTACTGCAAGAGAGAGAGGAGAGGAAGAGAGAGAATTTGATGGCGTACTAAAGCAAGATGCCCCTTTTTCCCCCCTCAATGCTTTAATGTACTTTTAAACTGTTTTATAACAGTCATAACCTTGGTGTGTGTGTGTGTGTGTGTGTGTGTGTGCGCGCGCACGCTCCATTGCTAACGTATTTTTAAGCAGGTGTCAATCTGGGAGGGAAAACAAGTGAAGGTATGAAATGGTTGCCCTGGTCGTGATATTGATTTATGCTGTTGATGTGATACTTTCTTGTTTGACATTTTAGCTGTGCTTTGACCCCACACGTATTTCCGTGCATTGAAATTAAAGGTTGTATTTGTATGGAGTGTGTGTTTTTGTGTGTGTGTGTGGGTGAGAAGAGAGAGAGAAGAGAAGAGAGAGAGAGAGAGAAGAGGTGTGTGTGGGTGTGTGTGTGTGTGGGGTTTCTGGTACATTACTCTTCAAGAAAAAGAAAAGAAGAGAAGAGAAAAAAGAAAGAGGGAGGGAGAGAAAGAGAGAGGAAGAGGCGAGAAGGAGAGAGAGGAGAGGAGAGAAAAGAAGAGGAGAGAAAGAAGAAGAAGAGAAGGAGATAGAGAGAGAGAAGAAAAAATAAGGAGAGAGAAGAGGAGGAAGAAAGACAAGTAGAGGGAGAAGAGAGTGAGAAGAGCGAGGAGAAACAGCAAGAGATTGAGAGGAACAAGAGAGAGCGAGAGAGGGGCGAAAAGGAAAAGAAAACCACACCCACACACAAAAAGACCAAAAACCAGGCAGAGGGAAACAGAACAAAAATGGAGAACGAAAAAAAGGAGAGAAGACCGAGAAAAAAACCCCCCGACAAGAGGAGAGACAGACACGAGGAAGGAGACATCAACAAGCGAGCACACTCACAACTTGAAACCAAACAACCATGACAGACAATGGATGTGAATATTTTTATGCGCATCTAAATTCATATTCCATCATTGGATTAAAAAAAAACCAAAGTAAAAAAAAAAGACAATGTCCAACAACAACGATAACAACAACAACATTGTGACAATATACATACATACATACATATATATATATATAGACAAATAAGCCAGTACAGAGACCACATTCTCTCTTTTGTAAGAGGAGCAGTAGTTGTAGGAGCAGCAGCAGCAGCAGCAGCAGCAGCAGAAAACGGTCACATTATGCTTTAGCCAACAGCTGTCACAAACAAGTTATATAAATAGTAATCCCAGGGAAAGAGAAAAAAAACACACACAAAAAGTAAACAAAACCCAACAGAGTTAAGCTGCAAGCGTTCATTGTCAGGAAACATTTTGTCATCCACGTTTTAAAAAAAAAGAAAAAAGAAAAAAGGTCAGTATAGCGAGAGATTACTACACAAATGATGTTTTCTTTCGTAAAACCCCCCCCCAACAATTTGGTGTCACCACGTTGACAGTATTATATTATAGAGATTACTCATTATAATTAAATGACACATCCATTTACCCTTATAGGACTTTCCGAGTTTATTTTGTATACATATATTGCAAAAAGTATATTAATTATGAAGTATACACTATATCATCATTTTAAAAAAAGAAGAAAAAAAGCAAGAAACATCAACAACCCCCCCTTAAAAAAAAAAAAAAAAAAAAGGGAAAATATCCAGCAGCAACAACATAATAAACCCCTTGACATCTTCAATCTGAACAACGACATGCACAGAAGACAAGTGGACAAAGCGACAGTTTTCTCTAATCCTAACGGTCCTGAAGTTGTGTGGGGTCACGGGTTCGATGCTTAGAGCCTGGTGGATTAAAAAAGGGTCTACAATTTTTTTCTCTTTAAATGATCTTCCAGACCAACGTTTGTGCAGACCTGCCAGTGCCCGATACATGCAGAGGACCGGCTTTGCTGGCTGACAAAGCCACGGTTCAGGAACCGGACTTCTTCCTTCATCTCTTCGCACTGTGGCAGGAACACTGCACCGACCGCTTCCATCAGCATGCCAGGGCAAAGGTCAGCCTGTCTTGCTCCTCTGAGGGGAGGAAAGATTGATCAGCATACCCAGCATGCATCTTAAGCTGCACTGAGACACCGGGTGTCTACCTGTGGGTGAGGCACCGGCTTTGTGGATTTCTTGGCAGATACAGAGTACCCTATACATGAAGTTCCGCACACATCTCCCTTCTGGCAAAAAACCCTGAAATCTAGGCCTACAAGCTGCAGTCGGCTACGAAGCAAGGGGAGCAGAAAAAACTGACATAAATACGAAAATTATTAAAATTACTAAACGTAATTTGGATACAAAAATAGTGAATTATCAAACATGTACATCCTTACATACACACTTTCGTTCGTTCCTGTTTGTTGTTGTTTTGGTTTATATATATATATCCCCGTGCAGTATATTAAACGCAACTATGTACATATAAATATTGTAAGATTATTATGAACATGGCATGAGGCCTTTCACTAACAGTAACTGTTGTGCTTGAGCACGTCTGGTCAGAGCAGGACATTCACTTTTGCAACGGCCGGTCAAGCTCAACACCACACCTCCATAAGACAAAAGCATATTAAACAAAATATAAAAAAGGTACATGACATTTCACTACAGGGTAAATTATATGTCTAAGCAAATTCCTTAACCCACTTTTCTGTTCTGATCAAAACTGAAGTGAGTTTCAAGCCAAAGGTCTCACGACCCATTCTGAGCAAAAGGAAACGATTTCTCTACAAGCGCTACATTTAATGTGTGTTCACGATGAGAAGAGAAAAGCTGGTTCCTTGGGTCACAGAACCCTTCCCTGACCCTACGTGGTGTCCTTGGAATACATCTAACAATAAACCTTCATTGTTACTGACAGATATGAGCTTGGCACCCATCAGTCTCTGAAGACTATGGAGTTTGACGGCTGCCAAGATACACATCATATCATATATATATATCTATGTATTATTATAAAGTCAGCACCAATCAACCACAATGCATATAGACAGACGGCGGAAAACAGCTGGCTGCTTTTGAAGCAAGTACATCACGATCATGTTCCACACAACCAATGGAATCTGGACCGAGCCAGACCTGGTCTCAAGGAGCACTGGTACAACATTTGGGAGAACATTTCCCAGGCATGACTGAAACACACTTCCTTTCAGTATTCCTGGCGTTTTCATTCGCTCAGTAAGCTCAACGCTTACAACCTGGTATCTAAGCTACCACAATCACTGTGAGGGATTTAACATGGAATAAAGGATTGGCGGAACACTTCTAAATATATGTTTGTCCATCATGTTTGATGCAGCTGAAGAGGCAGCTGCTGCTTTGGAAACTGGGCAGCAATTTGATGATAGTGGAGATGCCTTGCCCACAGCACACCCCCACTCTCTCGGCCAAGACGGCATATTGACAGCCAGCGTTGGAGATGTTCTCCAAAGGCCAACCAACTGGGATACCATTTTCAGACTGGTTCCGATTCCCTGAAAGCCTGGAACATGAATATTCTGTTTTCAACACAGCGGTGGTAACTGGGCGAGAGCAGCTGCACCGTTGTACCAAGCAAGCTACAAGACAAAGAGGAAAATCATCATCCTCACCCACACACAGCACACTGGATATCAATCACCGTCTGAACGTTTCAACCCTATCTATCAATCCCTGGCTGAACTTTCACTCAATGGCAGACACACAAGTTTTACAGACAGACACGGCCTCAAGACATAAGGAGGGAGGGAAGAGACAATCCGGAGTGGAATTCTGGAAACAAGACGCTGGCAAAAGAGCTGTGCTTTGTAGAGAAGATGTGGGCTGAGTGTTCCGTGTCCTACTGAAAAAAGAAATTTCATCACACACACCCCAGACAGATGGCCAGCCAGGGTATGATGAACACTGGAAGAGCAAACTCATCACATTACTCCGATATTTGAGCACTGACATTTCTTGAATCACACGAAGTGGTGCACTGTAAAACATCCCTTCTTTTGAAAGCTTTTTTCAGAAATGAACAGAGTAGAGTAAAGGACCAGAGAGAGCCATAAATAGCGCTACTCACTGTACATACATGTACAAAATAATATACACGACAGAATGAGCAGAATAATGATAAAGACTATGAAACACAAAAAGAGAATAAAATCACCTGGAAAAAACAACAAACAAATTTATTTCTTATTCTACCCTCCAGAAAAGGTAAAAAACTTCAAAGACCATCATTTGGAAAAACAACAACAACAACAACAAACAGAACAGCACAATCTTTTGACTGCCATCCTACAAAGTGCAACAGATTCAGAGTCCATCAAGCCAGCAACAAAAACAATGGACTGACTGACCGCCAGGTTTAAAAAAGGAAAAATCCATGACGTTTGCCATTTCTAACACACAGACTTGACAATCTTAACAGTATGTCCCAGGTCTGCCAACACAACAGAACTCAACACCAGCAACAAAATGACACAACAATCCAGCACTTGCGATTCATGAATAAAATCTCATTTCACACAAAAACCCATAACAAAACATAAAACCCATTACAAAATAAAACTGGAGATGATAAAAAGAAAAGAAAACGTCCACAAAGGATCTGGCAACATTAAATTTCATACCACTGTCCAAACTGAACTGACAGTAAAGCACCTTGCTGCCTGATGTTGTGTGTGCGATTATGCTGAGGCTGCTACACCTGTGTACATCATCTGTCTATCTACTGCTTGGTGCACATTTCCAACATACGTGTGTTGTGTGTATACATATATCTGTCTACGTCTAGTGTCCCCTGAAAGCAAACTAAACAGAAAACATCTTTTTATTATAAAAAAAGAAGAAATAACACACATCTACTTGTATTGTTCTCCAACACGCACACACACACACACACACAAACACACACACACACAGACTATCCTCAAGACCTGGCAATCACTTAATTCATTAAAAAATATTTTCACTTCATATCTACACAGATATTCTGTCTCTGATAAAACAAATTCAGAAGGAAATGGAAAACATATACACTGAAGAAAAACGAAACAAAAGGCATGATTTATAAAAGAAATAATTCTGTTTGGTGAAAAAAAAAGTGCAACACTATTTCACAGGCCTAACCTGTCTTTTTTTTTCTCTTCTTCTTTAAAATACCAATAAAAAGAATGACACTAACTTGTCAATACTCAGTTTCTATTACTGATGCTCGATATGGGGCTAAACATTGAACATTCAGAAATCATAACAAAAAGCTAAAGATAGCTGTCTAACATCTACAAATCAAATACAAAACTCCTCCAACATAACTCGCACTAAATATATATATATGTCCAACAACTTAACAGAACTAAATATACTCGATATACTAACTACCTGGCAGGTTAAGTATGTTTATGATCTAAAACTAGATATGTTCAATGTAACTACATCATGTTTTCAGATATAACCAAAACATATAAAACATACTCAATGTGTCTGATATAGGTACGACTTTAGCCTGAGTATGTCAAAAACCAAGCCATTTATCAAAGCCCAGTGTTCAAAAGGTGCCACTATGCACTACAAGTGACCCTCCCCCATGAAATGAGTGGCACTGCACCTGACCCACTTTTCCCCTAGGAGCCATTTTAGGCCGGTGGGGGTCAGGTTGTCAGTTTTTAGATTTTGATTGATTATAAAACCGTAAGATTTCTTCTAACTTCTACTGAAGTGTCCAAGCCTTATTCTGTTTTCTTTCGCTTTAATTAAAACATGTGTTTAAAAATACCCAATCCCTTATTCTGGCCACCTATAGCAATGCACAATTTGTCAATTTCTTGTTTTGTCACTTCCTAGAGTGTAACAGAGGACTGAGGGGAGTGGAGGAAGCTGGTTGTAAAATCTTCAGTGGTGCCCCCACGGTCTACAGGAGTATGGGATAGGTGATGGTGAAGGAGAGCATAGCATTTCAATTTGTAATAACTTTTTGCAGAATTGTCCCAATTTCAGGATATATATATCTATCTATATATATAGATATAAAATATAAACGATATCTGCATTGCTAACAACTTAAAATTGACCTTCACATGCTATGTAACTGATTCTGTGGAGGAGGGTCACATGTGCTGTTGGGCGTTCCTCAGCCTAACTCTGGCCAGGTCACCTACAGTATGCACTCTTGCCTCACTCACCAACCCAGGGAATGACTGCGACAGTGTGAGGCTGCTAAAAAAACAAACAAAATTGTACACACTCTGAATGAATGAGAAGCTTGAAGCGCATGTATTGTATGGCTGTTTTCAGTGACCGTGCCATACTCCCATCTTTAGAGCAGTAGTGTTTCAGTGACCGCGCCATACTCCATCTTCAGAGCAGTAGTGTAAGTGCAGCACAGATTTGTGTGGGCGGGTGTGTCTATATGCTGGCAATCTGCTCTTTGGCTGGGCTGGCTCATGCCCCTTTACTCAACACAGTAAAAAAATAAAATGAAAAGGTAAAGGTGTCCCATAACCTATTAGGTCGTAGAGGAGCGAGGTGTCAGAGACCTCACTTCTCTAGGGGCCAGCAGACTAATTAACACGACACCAGACAAAACTAACAACAGAAGCATTAACAGAAACAAAATCTCTCAGATGTGTCATGGAATTAAAGCATTTGTGCATGGTGGCTTGACCCCCCTCATCCTGCCCCCCCCCCAAACCAAATAAACCCCAAAACCAACCACACACACACATACACAGAGCCCACACTATCAGTTTCTTCCTACGTATATTAGAAGGAGAAAAACAACCCAAACCCACATGGCAACGTTGACAAAAACCAAACGAAAACAAACCAATCCTACTAGGTGGTTGAAAAAGACATTTTGATCTCCTGATGTTGGCGGACAGTTTCGAATCGACAAAACAATGACAAGACACATCACTACTACTCACCTCAAACTTGCAGAACATTTATATCTAATATATATATATATTCTACGGTCAACTCTGGGACTGTCACACACAAACACATCAAGCCTCACGGACACTCAAAATGATGAATGAAGTACAGCCTTTGCTTGAGCACTGTGATAAAACAAAAATCTCTTTCAGACTGCAGTCGCTCTAATAATGTATTGCATTGTGCGTCTGTGAGGTCCTTCTAAATCCCTGTCGGGACACTATAACATCTCTCAGGGACTCTCTAAAATCCCACACAAACTCCTTAAAATCCTACAAGAAGTTCACTAAAATCCCAAAGTAGCTCAATCAATCCCGCAGGGGACACACCAAGATCCCACTGCTACACTAAAAATGTCACAGGGACTTGATCCCAATCCCGCAAGGAACACTGTAAAAGTGGCACGAGGACCTGCAGACCCTGTGGGGCATTCTAAAATCCTGCACAGAGAGAGAGAGAGAGAGAGCTGGAACATGTCAAGAGGGGGGCACACCTCCCCAAACCCCACCGGGACTTGATCGCAATCATATTATTCTACAGGGATTCTCCCCCATCCTGGAACAAGGATTCTCCTCAGTGCTGAAACATTCTTCCTCAATCCTGAAACATTCTCCTCATCCTGAAAATTCCTCAATCCTGAACAGATTCTCCTCAATCCTGAAACAGGTTCTCCTAATCCGAAACATTCCCCTCATCCTGAAAAAGGGATTTCCCTGTCTGAGAAGACCCTCAAATCAGAAGAGACAGCCTCTCAAAACATTCGATGACTGCACCTGAACACCTCAACGGAACGGGACTTGTCAAGGAGAGACTTTGACCTCAAAGGAACTACGAGGAGAGACAGCACCTCAAAACAGGAGGAGAGACAGCACCTCAACAGAGATGCACCGAACAGGAGGAGACGACTCACCTGAAACGACTCAAACAGAACTTATCTAACAGAAAACTGGCCAACCAAAAACTGGAAACTTACTCAATACAGGAGAGCACCCTCAAACGGAATTTCCTCACACAGAGCTTTGACAGACACAGGAGACCCCCTACCCCCTCCCCCCACGAGAGACTTACTCAACACAGAACTTGACCGGAGAGACTCTCACTCAAAAGCAAGACTAACCTAAGCTTAGTGCAACCCAAACAAAGAAATCGCTCAACACAGGAAAATTTGCGTCAAACAGCAGTGGGAGTTTACCTCAATACTGTATTATCACACAAACACCCCTCGCACAACACTACCCCCCCTCCACTTCACTTTCACAACCAAACCCGTCCCAACATACCAAACAACTTTTTCATTGAAAGAAGAAAAGCTATATGTCCTTTGTCTTCTTAACCAAATTAATAAAAAATAATAATCAAGTGAAAATAAGACATGGTAAAAGAGAAGGAATTTTCATAACTGTCTGAATGAAAATTAAACAGAGTTGGGATCTAATGATGGAGGAGACCCCCGCACCCCCCATCCCCCCTTCATTGTCATTTTGTGTCTTAAACACAAATCTGTTGGCGAAAATACAAAACAACTTTTTGTCATGAAGAAGAAGAAAAATCTGTTATATTACAGCTGTGCTTCTTTCTGTAACCAAATTTAATATAAAAAATAATGATAATCAAGTGAAAACTACATGACATGGTTAAAAAAGAGAAGGAATTTTTACATCAAACTGTACATGACATGGACAAATATAAAACAGAGGTGTGGGGGTGGGTGGGGGGGGGTAGGTGTGGGGGGAGGGGGTCCTCCATCTTTCATTTCCTGTCCTGTTAAACGGAAAAGTGACATACACAATGTTTCAATTTATTTCAGTTTTTATGAATGGTGCCTACAACCTGACAACCAGCACCCCCCCCCACCCCCTTCCCTACCCAAATAATCTCTCTGGCGTTCCTACCCACAGACCTAATGGCCCCCAACTGGATTTTTTGTTGTTGTAAGCTTTTTTTTTTCTCTGTCAGACCACTGGGGAGGGGGAGAAAAAACCGCACACACTTTCTACACGCTTGCTATACAACACAGCCTAACTGCGTAGACGTGCACGCACACACACTGGCACGGCGAAGTGTATTTGAGGGAGAATGTGTGAAGTCTGACGCGCGCAATACTTGTGCATGTTAAATACTCCTCCTTAACCTGACAGGGTGGCAAGCCACAGCCGAGGAAGAGCTTTGGATCATCTTTCTGAGGTTCCTGAATGGCGAAAAAGCAGAAAGGCTTTGGGGGAAGGGGGGTTTGCTTTTTTTTCCATTTTTTTTTTATCTAACGTATATTCAGTTTTGAGCTCACACTCGTTCACACAGCTCTGAATTTACAAGTATACACACTGCCAGAATCGTATGAAGTGGACAGCTATCCACATACGTGCCAGTCCACACACATACGCATAGAGGAGTACATAGCCCCACACACACAGTGTGTACTAGCTGTGAGCTCGGATCAAGAACAGCCCCAGTTGAAAATAATCTGCCTTTTCTAACACCAGCACACACACACACACACACACGCTTCCATACCACCACAGCAACTTTTGTCAAACCAAATCCTTCATTCACAACACACACACAGACAAATAAACTCAAACCAAATAACAACCCCCCCCCAAAAAAGAAACCTTAACCACGCATGAAGTCCTCCTCTGCTTGTGTGCAGCACAAAGCCAAGAGAGGAAAACGTGTCTTCTGTCCACTCACACATCACAACAACTGAAGTCCACACTGTTTACCACGTCAAGCAGCCATTAGCACTGAGCAACAACGTTTGGGGGGGAGAGGGGGGAGGAAAAAAAAAACCACAACAAAAAAACCATCTTCCAATGAACCTGTGAAATCACCACGGTTTGCTGGCAGTTTCACACTGTGTGTGTATAAGTGTAACACTTGTCACTGTCACTTTACTTCCAGATACACTCAAAACACCTGGCAGTCTACACACAAAGCGACAAAGTCACCATTTTCTTGTTGAACTCAAACAACACCAGGACATTGGGGGGGGGGGGGGAGGGGGAAGGTCTCTAGGGGCTGCTGTCAATCAAGCTGACCAATCCTCTGCTGGAAACAAAAGGACGAAGGAAAAGGTCGTAGGTCACTGTGGTTACAGACGTGCTGGCTTTGGGAAGTCCCTATCACTGGGACTGACGGACAAGGCTGGCCGTTTGTGTTCATAGTTCATCCCCTCTTCCTTCCCCAGTTTTAATCATCAAACTGTCCACCAACGCCACGTCCCCTTTCCTGTACGGTAGAGACGAAGTAAAACTCACACCTCTGCTAAACTCCCTCCCTCCCTCCCTTAAATCCTGAACAAATTTTCCAACACTACAGCAAACATCTGCTGCTGTTCCGTTGCCCTTAGATACAGCATGTCAACGATGCTCTGGTTGGCGTTGTTTCAGAACCTAACCACACAGTCACTCTGCCATTTCCTTTTACATTCTTTTCTTAAAAACGACGAATCCTGAACCTTTCAAGTTAACGCTACCATCTCCTGTTCCTTTACCAACCACTACAATCTAGACGATTTCTTTTCTTTCTCCTTTCTGAATTATTTCCTTTATTCCGCACACAGTGATTTTCTTCTTCCGTGTTCCAAAAATCAAAGCAGGGAAGAAACCCCCCCCCCCCACCCCAAATCTTATCCTTTGTTGGCATGTCACGTCACCAACAACACTGTGCTGCAAACCCTTGTTCATATTGCTGCTTGTGTTCTCCCTCCTCCTCCTCCTCCTCCCCACCACGTTCACACCCCCTTCTCACAGTCTTCCTCTCTTTGCTACCTCGGTCATCCTGTTCGCGCCCTTGGTTAAAACACACCACGCAGCACCCTTCACTCCACACACGGTCTCACAGCACCGCCACTCTCAATCCCTTCACACCAGGAGAGGCACCATCATCTGCGCCGCGCTGCGCTGCACTACGCTGCAGACAGCCGACCCAGTCCAGCCTGTCAGCGGCTGAAGCCTCACAGCGAGCGACGACTCCGGCGCCCAGCAACAGCAGCAACCAGCAGCCAGTAGCGAGCGCGTGGGCGAGTGGAGCGGCTGTGGCTGTGGCTGTGGTGGCTGTGGCTGTGGTGGCTGTGGCTGTGGTGGCTGTGGCTGCTGCCTCACAGCTTTTCCTTGGCCGGCACCCAGATGGTGGGCCCCGACTGGTCGCGGATCACCTCCTTCACTTTGGCGTAGATCTCGTCCGCCGTGTCCCCCTGCACCACCGCTGAAAGCACAGAGAGGAGCAGGAGGCTGTGTTGTTGTTGTACCAACATGGGCTGGACTGACTGTCTAATAAAAGGTAAAGGTAAAGGAGTCCCATAACCTATAAGGTCGTAGGGGAGCGAGGCGTCAGAGACCTCACTTCTCTAGGGCCAGCATATTGAGGGCGGCGCCCATCTCCTCTCCCTCGCTGCTTTACCTTCCCTGACCCTAAAGAGGGCAGGTACCCATTTACAGCTGGGTGAACTGGGGGAACTGTACTGAAGCCAAGGCGCGCAAACGGTCACCCATCCAACTGGTAACCACGCTCGACGCTGCTTAACTTGGCTGGGAGAAAGCGAGTGCTGCGACCACTGAGCTATCCCGTCCCCTGTCTAATAATAATAATATTGTACTGTTTTGTTTTGTATTGTACTGTGTTCTGTTGTATTGTATACCGCTTTAAGTCACGGCACATTTCTCTGCGTGAATTTCAGGCTGCTCTCTCTCCCTAGGGACAGCGCGTCGCCAGAAGAGCAGCGCCAGTCATTATTTTATCTTTTCTTTTTTCCTGTCTGCAACTGTGTTTGTTTCCCTGTCATGAGTGTCTTTTTTTCTACAGAATTTTGCCAGGGACAACTCTCTTGTTGCTTGGAGTTCTTTAATTAACATGCAATGAATAATTATGTGTAACACAGGGAACTTTGGTTTATGGTCTCATTCGAAAGACTATCACCTAGACCACAACTCATGGTCTAATGGATGGGGTAAAGGTTTCAGGCCCAAAGGGGGATGAACCACAGCACGCTTCCAACTGGACTTTTCGCTTTCTCAGCAGGTGTGTTACCTGTAGACCACCGATCCACACATAATGCTATGGAGCCTGTCTGAATAGCGCTGACTCTCGTAGTAAAGCCAACAGATCAAAGCGCTTGGTCTACAGGCAATGGTGTCATGTTTAGACATCCCATCTAAAACACGACTGCCCTCATTCCATGGTCAGATGAAAAACAGTCACATATGCCAAAATGTCTCACTGATGGTAGGTAACCATCTATGTTCCGGTGCAGGGACAACCCCCCTCCCCACCCACCCCCAAAAAACCCACAAAAAAACCCCAACCAAAAAACAAACAAAACCCCAGCATTTACAGAAAAATATTGTTCACACAACCGCCTGACTTTGCATGTATTCCTTTCATTATTTTATACACAGTTACTTAAATATTCCTGACACTTTCTCCTCCTCCTCATCACCATCATCATCATCACCATCATCATCACCACCACCACCACCATCATCACCATCATCATTATCATCATCATCATCATCATTATCATCATCGCCAGGTTAACCTGGAGTTGATCACTGTGTGCCGGCACTTACAGGTGAAGTACTCTCCAAAGTCCTGCTCCAGCTTGCAGGCTCGTTCATAGGTTTTCCTGGCCTGCTCCTCTGTAATCCTCTTGTTCATCTCCCTGCTCACCACCACACACACACACACACACACACACACACGCACACACACACACAGAGTTAGACACTTACACTACACAATCACGAAGTGTCTTGACATACCCACAGCACATTCATGTATACACACACCCCCCACCTTACACACACACACACACAGAGTTAGGTACGTACACTACACAATCATGAAGTATCTTTACATAACCACAGCACATTCATGTATACACACACACCCCACCTTACACACGCACACACACACAGAGTTAGACACTTACACTACACAATCACAAAGTGTCTTGACATACCCACAGCACAAACATGTACACACACACCCCACCTTACACACCCACAGGGGGATGGGATAGCCTGGTTGGTTAGAGCATTGTGCAATGCGCTCCTGATCTGTTGACCCAGGTTCGAATCCTGTTCAAGGGGTTATTTTCGCCTGCAGTTCACATTAATGTTGACCCCACTCCTTCCAAAAGTCCTCCAGATGAGACTATACGCTGAGATCCTGTGTGTGAACGCACACATAACATCTTGCACACATGTTAAAACCTGTTCTGCTTTTCAGAAGAGTAGGCTACTGTGTGCCGGTGGGAACAGATGACAAAAATGACAAAACTGCATACACATGGGGACTGAATGTAAAAAAAGCACATAAATGCTTATTCCATCATCCTTGAAATAAAAGAATAAATAATTTTTTTAAAAAACAAACACACACACATCACAAACATATTAAAACACAAAAAGAAACAGAGCAGAGGACTGACATGATGGATTCCGGAGACTTTGGCTTGATGAAGATGGCGATGGGATACAGTCCAGCCACCTGTAGTCGCTTGATGGCGTTACCACTGACGTCCAGAATACAGTGCCGGCCCTGAAAACAGCCATCCAAGTCACTGATATATACACTGTTGCTGTTGTTGTTGTGGTACATTTCCCAGCTTAACGCTCTGGGGGTTAGCCACAACATACACTCTGACTCACTCATCCCACCTGGGAATCGCTGTGAGATTGCAAGTACACACTGGATGAGAAGTTTGCTTGTATGACCCGATTTAAGTACATCACCACACAGGCAGCCATACTTCGACTTCAGAGGATCTTTTCCCCTACTTTAAAGGAGGGTGCAGTTCGTTAGACTAAGAACTTCAGCACTTCATTTACACCAATAGTTACCGACAGTTTTTAGGCCTGGGCCAAATCATACGTATCACAGATATGTAACAACCACCTACATCACAGACATAAACACCAGCATAACACATCACTATACACACCGCTCTGATTTGTCTTTGCAAGATATAGCGCTATACAAATTCCATTTATTATTATTATTATTACTATCATAACAAAAATCATGTAATAATAATAATAATAATAATGTATGGAATTTATATAGCGCTGAATCTTGTAAAGCAACAAATCAAAGCGCTCAGATTTTACTTTAAGTCACGGCAGATTTCTCTCCGTGAAATTCGGGCTGCTCTCCCCGGGGAGAGCGGGAGAACGCGTCGCCACTTAGCGCTGCGCCACCCTTTCACCCTTTTTTTTTTTCTTTTTTTTTTCTGCAGCTGTATTTGTTTCCCTATCAGAGTGGCTTTTTTCTAAGAATTTTGCCAGGGACAACTCTTGTTGCCGTGGGTTTTTTTACGTGCGCTAAATAATTACGAGT
>CM054165.1:2018464-2023464 GCA_028751875.1 Rapana venosa | reverse complement strand
AACCACAAAAAGCAATCCTGTCTTTGTGTGAATATGCGTCGCTATGATTATCCACTTGTTATAAACCTTAATCAGCAGTTTGCCAAAGGATTCCCAAATGCCCAGCCTCATGTTTTCACCCTTTGTACGCTGCCAGGACTGCAGGAACTCTCTGCACCAATGTCTCCACACCTCCTCTGCCACACACTCACAATCCACTTCTTCAAGGCTAGCCACACGAAAGGGCACTGGGACATGGTGGTTAGCTGATCAATAACCGTTTGAAGAAACTGTTTATACTCACACCACAAACCAAACGGCATCAGGTAATAATAATAATAATAATGTATGAAATTTATATAGCGCTGAATCTTGTAAAGCAACAAAGTGCTCAGATGACATTTTAAAATTTTTATTTTAAATTCTTGCGTGTGTATGAGGTTTTGTAAATTTTGTCATCTGTTCCCACCGGCACACAATGGCCTACTCTTTTGAACAGCGGAACAGGATTTAACATGTGCGCAAGATGTTCTGCATGCGTTCGCACACGGGGCCTCGGTTTATAGTCTCATCCGAAGGACTTTGACATTCAGTTCTATTTTTTTGTCAAACTGGGAAGGGCGAGGCTGGGAATCGAACCCAGAACCTCACGGTTCACTTGTTTGCAGGCAAACGTCTTAACCATCCTACCACCTTCCTACACAGTCTAAAAATCCACACATCGCTTCATTGTATATCTGTTTGTTGAAACTTTTCACATGAAAAAAAAAAAGAAGAGATTTTGGCTTCTAGACCTCCCATGTCTAAATCTAACTTATGCCGAAAAGAAATATCTGATACCTCCAACTTTGGAGCACGAATACTGAAATATGAACACAAAGCAACAACCATCAAAACACAACAAGGTTTGGGACTGGCTGGTCTGAACAACACTGGTTTACAACAACAACAACAACAATAACAACAAGAAGGAAAATCATGATTGCAGTCTTCACTTTATCAATTTACAGCATCGTTTCTTTAACAACTGATTATGCATAATGCACGCACATGCAACCCCCCCCTCCCCCCCCACATCCCATAATTGGTACTGTTCAGACCTTCCCAGCTTTGCAGGCTCCAGTCAGTATACCATAGATAAGTTTTCACACTGACGGCTAAGTTTTCACACTGATGGCTAAGTTTTCAATTCACCCTCAAAACTAAGTTTCCACACTCAAGGCTAAGTTTAAACACTCAATACTAAGTTTCCACTCTCAAAGCTAAGTTTTTAAACTCAACTTAAGACCAAATTTTCACACTTAAACTTAGGGCTAAGTTTCCATACTCAAGGCTGCAAGTTTCCATACTCAAGGCTGAAAGTTTCCATACTCAAGGCTGAAAGTTTTCACACCCCAAGGCTGAAAGTTTTCACACCCAAGACCAAGCATTCACTCTCAAGACCAAGTTTCCACACTCAAGGTTACATTTCCACACTCATGGCTAAGTTTTCACACTCAAAGCTTAGTTTTCACACACTCAAGTCAAAGCTAACACACACTTGCACCATAGAAGTGTCAAGGACGAGGGGAGGTGAGGTTACTTACGGTTGGAATCGCTATCACTGGGAGCGTGGCCTGACACAAGCACAGCACCAACCAATCATGCACAACAGAAAACACCATGGCAAAGGTCACTAACCAACGTCCATCCACGGAAGCCTTCTGACCAAAATGCCACACTTTTCACACGTCACAAAAAGCAAGCATTATTCGCACAAAGGTCACGACCGCAAACTACATCCACATTCGTAAGGCTCTGCTCATACTGTCACTTCACATCATCACCACAATAAGCATTATCCACACAAACTACATCCACATCCATAAGGCATTACTCATACTGGCACTTCACATAATCACCACAATAAGCATTATCCACACAAACTACATCCACATTCATAAGGCATTACTCAAACTGTCACTTCACATCATCACCACATAATAAGCATTATTCACATTCCGGTCACACAGCTATGTCCACGTATGTAATGCTTCATCCCAACTGTCACGTCACAGATCACCACAACAAGCATTATTCACAACAACATCAAAAAACAATACACCATCACATCAGCATGACAAATGCAGACGAGAAAACACAAAAAAACCAACCCACGCAGCAGCACAAAGGTGTCTCTTCATGATATAAACTTGCCACATCACAGGCACACACTTGCTGGTCTACACAAACTCAACGTACAGACTGGCACAAGACAATCACTGGCTACAGACACGCACACACACACTACGCAGATAGCTAGCCATAAGGGCGAGGGTCTTCTTTTGCATGCCAGCATGTAGTGTTCAGCAACAGAACAGAGTCCTGCTTGTAATGTTTAGCCGCATGCATGAGCCTCTCATGGAGCGATACTGATGGGACACTATCAGTACCACTGAGAGCGTGGACGTTCATCCTGTGAAAGTGGAAGATTCAAACCTCAGCAGTGACATCTGGTGGATTGAAGGCAGGGACGTTTTACCATCTCCTGAGTCAGACCTGCCACTGGCCTGATGATGTATACATAAGGCTTGCACAGCGTCCTTACACTGGCACAGTGCACACTGCTGCTTCAAGAATTATTGCACTGTTTGTAGGGTGGCCTGTGTGGCCCGCGGCGCCAAAGTGGGATGACTTGCAGTTACCAGTCCCTGAATCAGGTATCTCCGCTGGGACATAATATAACCTCAACAACCCTGTCCTGACTCCTTCTGTCTAAAAGGTGCGTGCAGAATAGCAAAGATGATCGTGTCATGTCTGTCTGTGTTCAGTGGGTTATGGAAACCTGTATAACACCCATACACCCTGTGCCTGCAGAGGGAGAAACTGCAGTGTCCCTACACTCCTTCCTCTGGAAGGTAGGGGAGAAAGATATAAAGATGATATGCTAGAATATATAGAGATGATATTGTAGAACATAAATTATCACACTGTCACCAACAACAACAGCACAAAGATTCATCAGTCTTTCGTGCAGCACTTAGAAAAACAACAACAAAACAAACCTAAATGGGAACATGCAGTTTCAACACGTCACGACAGGTGATGATATAAAAACAGCATGCTTAAACCTGTCATAATACAAATGTTTACCAACACTTCACATCCTAACACTGTATTCATTAATAACAACAACAACAACACACACCTCAGACCTGTAATAATAATTATCACAGTACACTGAAATACAATTAGATATCACTGATAGCAGCAGCAGCACACATTTTCAGAAGCTGTCAAATCACAATGCTGTGCTATAAATCACACAGCACATAGACAACAATCACCAACTAAAGCCATGACCTGCAAACTGACTCTAACACACGGGGAGAGGGGGAGAAGCATGAGGCAGGCTGGGCACCAATAGAACAACAACACCAATAACGACAAGGGCAGGGCAGAGAAAGAGTGTTTTACCTTCTGAGTGCCGCACGATTCATCAAACACAAGATCAATCGATTAGTTTGCAATCATTGATTAATGCAGTTTCCCGACACAGAAGTCACAATACAATACAACACACAAAACATACAATACGATACAAGTATCAATCCTTAGTTCACAAACAATACAACATGATACAATACAATGCAATACAGGGATCATATTCTTTGTTCACAACCACAGAGATTTCTGGTAAAAACAGTCATAACGTAACAACACAATACAACACACCAATGCTGCAATAACAACATTAGTTAACCATCACCAACTGCATTATCACATCAAAACAATCACAATACAATACCAATACAAAATACAATACAAATTACACTGCAGCAATCAACCGTTTGTTAACAACCACAACTGTACTTCCACATAACAGACTATCACACAATACAAAACAATACAACACAACACAAAGGAATACAGTACAGTACAATACAAAATATTACAACACAACATACAGTTCACAATCATTATAATCGCTCCTTATCAGAACAGTTGCATCCAATGCAGCAAACAACCACAATTTTTAAAGAAACTCCCAAATAGCCTCTTCTGTTCCTTACTAAAACAGTACCATCGCATAACTTTACACATACACAACGTTAAATTAAAGAAGAAATACACACACACAGGATGAATTATTATTACAAGAAAAATCAAAACAGTATCAACTATTATAACTATATTTCCCCCCAAAAAAAGTTGGATTTTAAAAATTATCATTATTATCATAACTAAAAAGAAACTGTAACATTTTCTGATCAGAGTAACTGATCATCTTATGTCATGACAGAACCAGCCAATACAATCATTCCATTATCAAAACTGAGATCAATGATTATCCATTATCAAAACCAAGATCAATGATTAAAATCAGCTGCAAGGAAACCTCACAAGTTATCACCTGCATACTGTTTCACACCTTATGATCGTAACTAACAGTGGCACTCATTCACTGCAGACTACCAATCATTTCAGTCACCGTAAGCACTCAAGTGATGTTAATGGCGCAGAATAAGCGTGATTGAAAAACCACAGGCTGTTAAATGATAGAAATGTATTACAGATTAAATATGTATATATATATGTTTAAAAAACAAACACGAAAAAGTAATGTACAAGCTGTGTTAATGAATAAGCTGCAAATTAATACAAAATAACACGGAGTGAAGTCCGTAATCATTTATTGCTGGCTTTCTCTTCATCACTTTTGCTGGTCCTTTTTTTACTTCTCCCCCCCCCCCACCAAAAAAAAATTGATGCACAGTTTTCAACTTCTCTCTGACACATTTTCCTATTTACTATGATTATTTGTGGAAAAAAATTTTGCCAAAACTCATAGTGAATGAGCCCACTGATTCAATCTACAGAACAACAATATATGCCATCTTTGAAAACTGGAATAAAACAAGACCCTGAAAGCACTAAGAGCATGACTTCAGTTGGCCGGCCTGACTTGTTCTCCCCTCCTTACTCACTCACCACCATCACCACCTGACAGCCAATCGGCAACTTTTTTTTTTTTAATCATT